>JAUZSU010038285.1:0-10192 GCA_034780255.1 Parotocinclus maculicauda
TCCACAGGGTCAATAAACACGGCCGGGCTGCTATAGCCAAACCTTTGTCTAAAACCAGGTGTTTCAGTTTCATTGTCCAACCCCTGTACAGTATATAGACCAATCAGCTAAAACAATAAAACCACCTGATCCATAATGATGTTTATGTACATATTAAACATTTAAATCCAGGTGAATGCCTGGACTTTGGGGTTTCCATCAGAACATTACCCAGATCATCACAGTCCCTCTACCCACTTTATTTCATTAATTTACATTTGTATTACTTAGCAGACACCCTCATCCAGACTGACTTAGAATTAATGTCAAGTTTTAAAATTATTATTTTCCAATAATTCATTAATTATGCAATTGTGAGTTAGGGGACTCAAAAATCCAACCATGATAGCTTGGCAGAGGCCGGATTTGAATCCTGGACCTTCAGGTCCACAGCCTTGTTCCTTAAAGGTTATGATACCACAGTCCCATCATAATATTATATATCCAAATAATATAATTATCCAAATAAATGTTGCACACACATTCTGTTGTTTAAGGGAAAAGAAAATAACATTCACTGGACCACATGACTTTCTTCTATTGCTTTAAGGTTGAGTTCTTCAAATACCTCAAATTAAAATGATATGACAAAATGTTCAACTCTTAAGGACTGGTTATGCCGTTTTTAAATATTTAAGTAGCCCTTTGGTTGAGATTTAATATGTATAGTTATTTCAAGCCATTATTACAAGCTGCATACAGTGCACTACATAGGGTGCCATTGTAAATTTATCCATAATGCACTTTGCCTTTTGGTTGCACAAGACATACATGTGTTTGGTTATACTGCCCAGAACTACCTGTTACCTTAAAAACAAACAGAAGAGTGCTTAGATGCAGATGGGTGTGATATGTGAAGGGTGAAAAAATGCTGCTCATTTCATTTGATATTCACTAAAATCTAGTGTTGAGCGTTTTTTATTACAGTACATTTACCCTAGAACAGACAGTTCAAATGATCAAACTAAAATCCTTTTCTCTTTTCAGATCATTTATGATCATTTATTTCTATTTCCAAAATCATTTAGCCCATTCTTCAATTAAAATGGATCATATATGACCAGAATCCTTGTCACTGTAGCCCAACAGGTTGCTGCCGGCTTTAATGTTCAAGAATGAATGCACTTAATTTACCTGTCACCACTGGATGCTGCGTCACCATGGAAACCAACTCTAAAATCCATGCCTGGTGAACGTAGCAGCTTGAGACAGTGTAGGCACAGGGACTGAGCTCTGAGCTTTAAGAAGCAGGAGAAGTAGATCAGAGAGTACTATTCTTTAGTGAGTCCATCAGTCTGCCAGTGAGAACAAAGTGAATTTAAATGCGACATTATAGATGGAGACCTCTGGCCACACATTTTCCAAAGGGCTCAAAGTGAGGCACTTCTAAAAAAGCATGTGCCATGTTTTCAAAGATGAAACGCTTCTGTGTATGAAATGAAACTTGATCAGTAATGCTCAGAGCTGGACAGACACTTGGTGTGGACTTCACATCAGCAGGCTATATAACTTTATCTGATATCAGTGTCATCTTCCAGACAGTCAATGATTTCAAAGTAGGAACGCATTTCAAAAGGTTCATGTGTCACTCTAAGGAGCCTGGTTGTGCTTGCTACTCAGTACTCTGTTGCTCTGAGACAGAAGGGACTACCACAACACAATCTAGATTGTTGGGGTGTAGGAGAAAGACAGTGGTTTGACTTACTCTGCCTTCATTTACATTTATGTCATTTACCAGATGCCCTTATCCAGAGCAACAATTGATATGTTCTTTTCTGTATTAATGCTGCCATCACAGCTGTGTAGGCGACCTTTGCCAAGGGCACTGACAACCCCATACCAGGACAGACCCTGGCTTTTGTACTTTGTCTGAATGGATTTTTTTCATTTTAGGTCCGGGGACACAATGTGTCTTAAATACCGACTCATCTGACCACAGTGCATGATGGTCCACCACAGATGCCTTAAGAACCATGCTCAGAGAACTCAGTGCCACTTTTGGGCATGGTTAACGTAAGCTTTCTTTTTACAGTTTAAGTTGCATTTGCGAATGTAACTCCATTTTAATAATGCATGAAAAAACTTGCCAAAGTAATCCCTTGCCAATGTGGCTGTTTCAGCTATTGATGATTAATAGTTCATGATGCAGTACCATCGAGTGATGTGAGATCATGGGTCCTCAGCTTAGGCTTATACGCTTGGCCTTCATGTGCTAAACTTTTGTCAGATTGTTTACATTGTTTAGTGATTTTATGCATGGTAGAGGGAGAAATATCCCTTCCAATCTTAAACATGTCAAAAATTTTCTCACACATTTGTTGGAGATCCCTGTGCCCACCTAAATTGCCATTGTCTCAACTATTTTTGGAATGTGCTGCAAGCCTGAAATGTAGGAATGGATGCTTTACTAAGAAATTAAATTATGTTAAGCAAACAAAACATTACATGTCTATATGCATACTGCATATATGCATAGCTGTCTATAAAAGTTAAAGTAAGTAAAAGAAACACTTTTTTTTGCATTTTCAATATTTTTAATAGTTTCTATTGCAATTCTTAAATAGTTTCTGATTTGGGGTTGTAGGTAAAAATTTTTTTAAAATAAATAAATAAAAACGTAACATAAAAATTGACACTCAGTAGCATTACAATAATTGCACAGATGTGTTCTGTCCATTTGGACCCAATAGGAAAGGATCTGTTGCTGTCATGCATTGTTAAGCCCAGGGTCAACAACACTTTGTCGCTGGTGTGTATAAATCAACACTGTTGAGCATCCCACAAGCCTTGTTTTTAAATATATTAAAAAAACAAGAGGAAAGACTTTACTTGTATTATAAAACTATTATATATATAGTTTTATAATACAAGTAAAGTCTTTATAGTTTTATAATACAAGTAAAGTCTTTTCTCTTTGAGACATTCCATCCAGCTGACTTTGATCCCAGTGCTGCCAATGGCTTAAATTGAGTCTGGGTTACAAAAATAAAAAATAAAAAATAAACAAAAAACAGTTCCAAATTCATGCATTGCTGCAGCTAATCCAGCGATCAATAACTAAAAAATGTCATATTAATGTGAAAGTAAAACGAACTGCACAAAAAAAAAATAATTTTTAGACAGTGTTATATAGGGCATAACACTCTCATCTTCTCAATGTCACAGATAAGTGTCAGATCTCATAAAATACGATACCATCCATCATCATTGTGGAAGAAGATGGTCATTACTTTAAAATCTTACCCTCTATTTATATTTGGTTGAAGTGTGAGGTAGTGTCAGCCATTAAGGTAGGAGAACACATCACTGTCAGTACTTAGCCTGACTGAAAGTTATCCCTAAAATGGTCCAAGTAATAAAGTAATCCTTTTTGATGATGAATGCCATCTGATTTAAACTTCAGTTGTACACTATATATTCAAACATTTGTGGACAAGCCAAAATTACATACAGAACATGCTTATTAGTATTAAGTTTGCTTGTGACAGCAGCTCTCACTTTCATGGGCACTGAGGTTGGGCATTAAGCTTTGGCTCTCTGTTTGCAATCCAGGTCATGTGACTTGTTAGAGAAAAACCTATAAAATGCCAGGCGTAGAGTCACTAATGATATTAAAATAAGATCTCAATTGTCTAATATATTTTAACGTATTAACGTATTCTCAACAGAACAGTGTAATTACTGGCAGCAATTGTCTTGCCATCTGTTGTTTTTCTTGTCGTAAGACATTATTTGCAGACTGAGGTTGCTAAAGCTTTTGGTGCTGGTACCTTGACTAGTTTATGCTTGTTGTGGACTGATGGAAAGATTGTGAAACAAGTTAACTGTTGAGCTGTCTTCAAAGGCAATAAATGTCTCATATAGTTTGTGGATTGACTTATTTTGCGATCTTTTGAGCCACATCTGCAGCAACTTGCAGCAACTTTGACAGCAAGGCTGGTGGTATCTGTATTTTGTCACCAAGCGCAGCTGATCACTCATTTTTAAATTCAGTCAAATGTTCTTAGGTAGAACACTAGGTCGGGTTGTAGCCCAGCATTCTGTATGCACTGAATCTGGATACATGACACAGTGAATATGCAAACACCTGAGGCATGTGTTTGGCTATTAGTTGCTAAGTGAGTGACATACTTAACAATGTCAGCTTGCACATCAGTAGAACAACAATTAAGATATTATGACAAGTACAACCAAGTATTCCAAATAAGTAAAGTATTACAAGTATTATACGTTCAGGCTGTGCTCATGCACTTCAGAGAATGTCAATTTTCCCAGTATAGTGCAACCCCAATAAAGGAAAACCAAGAAACAAAAAATACAACCCTAAACAAAATTCACATATACCTTATCCACAATAATGAGCTCTACCTAACTGGGAGCCCTCTCAAATCGTTCTTTATGTGGCTGTGGGGTGGCTTGCTGCACAGAATGATTAACTGGAACAGAGCTTTTCTCTTTTTGTAAGAAGCCATTAGTGTATAAATTCCAGCTCTGGGAAAAATCTGTGTCACACCAGGTGCTTGGAAATGCCTTTGGCCATGTACGTTACAGTATATCTGGAGAACAAAAAGTCAGCGTCCCTAAACACCTGCTCAACCTGCAGTTTTTACAGGAAATGTATTTTTTTTCTTTGTGTTCCTTTGCGGACACTGTGCAAAAAAAATTGAAAAGTGATTTGTGCTTTACCTTTGAAGAATCAGCAATGACTGGTAAACACAAAACACTGTTTGTTGTTTTTCTCTGTGTTTCAAATGGGAAATTGTCACTTTTAATCTGTGCACGGTGCATGTCTGCATACTTTTAATAGGATTATTTTTGTGTTTGTCAGTTTTTACCTTCAATCCCCACATAAGCATTAGCTGTTATTGGCCTTTTGGGAAATAAGCTATGAACGTATACATTGAGGATTGATACTGAGGTGGGTAAAATCAATTATGCTAAAAAGTCTCATTAACAATAAGTGCTTGAGTGTAGTTTGTTTCAAAGAATGCACTCGAAGCTAAATTCACTAACCACTGCAATGCTCTGTCTTGGTATTGATTAACCTTAACCAAATGCATGTTCCTGTTGAGAGATCTCATAGACATTCCTTACGCTCAATGAAATGTAATCATGAAACTGTTCATTTGAAAAACATTTAAAGTTAGCGCTGATTATTAAATCATGACCGATCTCACAGTTGGGGATGATAAGAATGAAATGCAAGTGTCCTGCTGCAATCTCTCTGTGCTTGTGAGGTAGGTTGAGATATTGGGAGTCAACAGGAGCAGCAGGAGGTGAGCTCGGAGTTTGAGCAGGGCAACTGCACAGACCTTTACATGCAGGAACAGCTGGTGCCGTCTATCAAGCCCAGATGGGAGCAGGTGGTCCTGTCATTTCCAACCATTCCATCATCACTGACTTGGCCTCCACCAGGCAGCCCATGCCAAGCCCACATCCCTTACCAAATTCAGAAAGAAGACACTTCAAGACTGATTAATTTGAACTTCTCTTCCTAATGTGATCACCAACAATAAAAGTGGATGCAAGTCGACTGTTGGGTATCGATGATTAATATACAAGCAGTGTATAAAACTAGCAGTTCCTTAGGGATTCAACTACCTCTAGTGCATGGTAACAGAGGAATTCACCATTGCTGAAAAGCGTTCAAAAAGGATAAAGCTTTGAAAAGGCACAAGTTAGGAGAAGCATAAAAAAGGATTACAAGGCTTTAACTGTCCCTATTTGTACCATTCATTGGATTTATAGCATTATTATGAAGTGGAAAATGTACATTGTCACCATCACCTTGCCTGATTTGGGACAACCTGCCAAAGATGATTATCATATAAAGATAACGATCACAGAAGCTACCTTTGAAGGGCTTATACACTTTAATGACCTGCACTATTGAGTCTGTGCGTATATCACCTATCCCACAACATTTACACAAAGCTCACCTAGGTAAAGAAGTATATACTGAAAATGCCAGCCCTAAATGCAATGCAAAAAGTACAATGCAGTCACTTAAGGATAGGAAAGATCAGTATCACGACAACAGCAAGGTTACATCAATAAGATCTAGACACATTCATACTGGGCAAATTTAGAATAACCAGTTAATCTGATACATGCTTTAGAGATACGAGCTTGGCTTAAATTGATTCTCTACATAGGATGAAAGGAAGACAAGCATCACAACTCTTCTCTGTTCTGGCACTCAGGTGGTGGAATGAACTTTCATTGGCTGTCTTCAAGCGAAGACTAAAAACTCTTCTCTTCACTAAGCACTTAAGTGAAGACTGAAATGCAATCTGCGTTTTGTTGATTTACCTACATCAAATCCTATCAGGTTCTGGATGGGTTATGTTCTTGGGCTATTTCTTACTTGTACTAACACAAGGTTTTGTCTACTAGGAAAAATACAAAGAAGTAGCTCTGGACAAGGGCATCTGCTAATGTTGTAAATGTAAATGCCTTTCAAATGCAGGAGGAAACTTGAATAATCCCATATGGAGACCTGGACTTCCTGCACGACCGTGCCACCCATGATAGGAATGTCCTTTATTGGCAAACGCAGTGGCTTAATTTAAAATCATTCCATTGCTGGTCACTATTTCACGTACTGTATGTATGAACCTAAATAATTCAGAAAGGGACACTGGCCAAATATTACTCATTTTAAGATTCTGAAACTTGTGGAAACAGCTGGTAGTGATCTATTCAACAAACTGATGACTGTAGTAAAAAAGTGACCTTATTATGTATTAAACCAAGGAGCTGATCACTATCGTATATCATAGTTTTTACCTAGTATTCTCATAAAGCTAGACAATACAGTAGTTTTAATTTAATTAGAATTAAATTACCAAAGGCCGTAAGATAGCAAAAGTAAACTTTCAAAAGGTATAATAATTTACTGTAGTCACGGAACCTCCTCTTAGAGCTATGGGATTCACAGTTTGGAACAAACGCTTACAAATACACTAGGATGAACAGTGAGACTGTATTAAACTTTGCTTACACTAAGTTGAGGTTAAAGTTTTGAATGTGAAACTCAATAAGTGGAATAAAAGCTTTTCAGAAGTAACACGAGGGCTTTAGGCCTGCCATTCAAAGAAGTGCATTGTGTTTGGCCATTTATTGGTGGTGCATTAGATGAAAACAGCTTATTACAGCTAGACCGTTGCCTGTAGAAATGACATAATAACAGTGAACTTATCTTCTATGCCCAGATCTGCATGGCTTTAAGACACAATACAGTCACTAAGTGTCATTGAAGAAGTACATGTAAGGGTCCTTTCAGAAATAAACTCTAATTGGTTCTCCCATCAGCTATAAAGATTAACCTACTTACTTTTAAATTGTGCATCTCACTAAAATGGTCTGCCTTATAAAAAGGCTAAAAGCCATAAAAAGCAATTATATGAACCCATTATATTGCTTTGAAATTTCTAGGAAAAACTTGGGTCAGCATACGTTTGCTCACCCGGCTTTATCAGTCTTCACAGCAAAAGCAGTTAAGGGCGATGGAAAAGGGGGTACTATTTGTCTAATATGCAGTGAAATAACAGTGATCATTTCTGACAGCATCATAAATGACCAAGTCCCTTTCATTTGTCACTCACCACCTTGTCACAGTCTAATACAATAATAGAAGGAACAAGTGGACAGGGGTCAGGATTTTAAAAACCTTTGTCTTCTGTGTAGTGAAGATGCTTAAGTTTTTTAGTCCAATAAAATGGTACATATTGTATTATTTAAGAGAATCCATTAATTGAATGGCACAGATTGGTTGAAGTAAAAGTAAAAAAGTGAGGATGTTGAAAAGAAAAATCTAGGGCTGGTGTTAAACATGAGGAACGTGTCCCTTCATTTCAAATTCATATTATATTTAATATCTTTCACCATCTTTAATTGGACTTTAAGTTGCTCTGCCTCATTATTGTTAATTGGGCTTCCAGCAGTTCTGTCTATAAAGGATCATCATCAAAGTGGGTGTCATTAAGTGCATGTTCTGTGTGGTGCCAAAGCAAAGTTAACTGATTACTCATGTTGACATCTGTGAACAGACAGGAGAGTGAATAGTTGACAGGGAACACAAGGTTTAGACAAAGTTTTAAATAGGTGTCAGAAGTACACGGTGGCATGAGGTACAATTATTTTCAAATATTATACCACATTAGAATTGCTTGGAATTCACAAGGTGCAGGTGATTAAGTACCTGAACAGGGTGCTAGTCCATCACAGGGCTAGGTTTGCTCTTTTGGTACCTGGGTATGATCCATACATCTTGCCAGTCCCTTCTCCCTCAGGCATGGTCAATCTTGACTGCACAATTGCCATAATCTCGACTGCACTGCCTGACCTTGCTGGAAAGCATTGTCTGGATTAGAAACTGGGTCACCGTAGTGCTAGGAAATGTTAAAGTTAAAAGTCACATAAAATCTTAAATCATCTTTTTCATTCATTCTGGCCATTAATTTGATTAATAAAAACACTGCTCACAAAATATTTATTTATTATTTTAAAACAATTGCAAGTAAAAGAGGTCCAAAACTACCCCAATTTGAATTGCATTATGCTGTTCAAATGTAATTTTTTATGACACTTGTTTTCAACTCTACTTTAACAGGTCATGGTTTATAACTGACCAACATGTGCAAAATAGTAATTAACGAGTTATCCATCAATTTGGTAGTGAGCAAAAAAAATGTAAAACAAGAGTAAAAACAGTATCGATGTGTAATTTGTAGTCAATGAGGATTTTGAATTTACAGACACATAATAACAAGGAGGCTTTCGATGACTTTCTATGTAGAGATCTGCCTAGATGCAGGAAAGGAGTCAAGAGTGGTAGGACATTGATGTGTTCTGCAGAGTAAGTCAAAAGCCACAGGACACCCTTTATTTTAGGAACAAAAGGGAAAATGACATATCTGACTACCCCAGCAAGTAATGGGTGTCTTTTAGGCTATGTCTAGAACATGGCCACAATCTTGATGTGACATCTGAAATGATATTGGATCAAGGGCAAGTTTTTTCCAATGGCAATTTATTTATGTAGCATATAAAAGAAGATCAGAATTGTCTCAGACATTGATTCCTGCAATCAGATCTGCAATACCTCATATTGCACACAATATCTACATTGTGGTTCAAACGCTATCAACAAAAGAAAGTTTTAAACTATTCTTGTTTGTCACATGTAACTAAAGATGGATTCTGATGTCTGGGGAACGCAGCTGGCGTATCATAGCCGCACTTAACAACCAACACCCAGAAAGACCACCAATTTCACACAGCACTATTGCGTCCCTCATAGGCAAATTCAGAGAACCAGAGTGGTTTATTGGTTGTTACCCTTTGCTGATGAAGTTTCTTTGAACCATAGAAGGGTCAGCTTGGCATCCTGATGGAGCTGCCAGATGCTGCTGTTGCTCAGGTGTATGGAGAGGTCACACTAAATACTTGTCTATGTAACCCATGGAATCTGTTTTTATTTAGATTTTTAATACTGAATATAAAATTAAACCACAAGCGCATCTAATCTAATGGTGGCATAAGACCTTTGCATGTTATTGCATGATCTCCTACCTGACTACATAATGCTATTTCAAGAAGATGAGTTTAGTGATGTCCTACAAGGGTTTCAAAAGATTCCAGCTGTGTGATTTGGGTTTTGATAGAAAAGTCACAGGAAATTCAATCTGCCTGTTCATACTGATTGGACATAATAGTGATTTCAGTAGCACATATGAAATGCTATCAGGACACTGCGGGTTAGTGTGGCCTAATTCTGATTTTGGTGCTCCTATGTGACAGAGATTTGTTTCATTTATGGCAGCATGAGTAGTAAAAACTACATTTAATCTGACCTTTTCAATTCTTATCTGGGTTATTTTCATAAGTGGAACTGAAAACTAGTACATTATGTAGCAATGTGACCGGTCAGATTAGAATTTATGTGACTTTTATATCAACAGCTCCAGCTGTAAGAATGCCCTATTGTCCTAATGTCCTAGTTCCAAGTAAAATTTAATAATTTAAATACATTTTTGTTTTTTTACTATGGAGCATTGTCTAAAAGCAGCCTTACAACTACAGTCGATTCCGGTTAATGGGACCACATCGGGACGTGATCGTTTTGGTCCTAATAACCGGCTGGTCCGAT
>JAUZSU010038296.1:0-10192 GCA_034780255.1 Parotocinclus maculicauda
TCGGTACTTTAGGATTTGGTCTGAATAAGCGGCTGGTCCCATTAACCGGTGGTCCAATTAACCGGATTCAACTGTATACCCCAACTTATGAGTGCAAAGCTGGTAGAGCAGAGATGTGCAGTCAGGAGAGGCATATTATGTTTGTCCAGTGCCTCACCAGTTTGAGACATATTCAAATAGATGGATGACCAATTTTCACCGTTATATTCTAGTTTATCATTAAAAAAACATTTCTGGAACTGTTGTTTCAGTTTCTTGTTACTTGAATATTGTATATGTTGAAATGAATAAATAAAGATGGGAAACGAAATTTTGGGGACTTGCTATTTCAAGCTGCAAGACAAAAATGTTATTATTTCAAAACGGATGGTTATATAGGCACTGTAGTAATATCCTATTATAAAGCAGTCTACATTCAGTAAAGACTGTTCCACTGAAAGCCAGTCTTTAAATAGAGACACACAAAGTGAATACAGAAAGAAACAATAAGACAACCCACAAAACTTTTGAGGGGGAATGGAAAACCATCAAATTTGATGGACCACACAGAAACACTATAATAAGCACAGATAGTGAACTAAGTAGATTCTGATGTGTGTGACTAATGTGGCTACATTCAGAGGTTTGTAACACCACTGCAAAAAGTGACAGGTGGTTGGAGAACCTAAGCAGTCGAAAGCCCCAAAGAGGATGACGTGGGTAGTATCAGTTAAGCGTCACAACAGTAGAGTGGTCTACCACTCAAGTAATATCTGGTCGGAGCCATCCTACAGCTGTTGTGAAACAACAGACGGTTACAGCCAAAAACTATCTGTATATATTATTCTAATTCGTGCTAATTAAGACCAGCCTGTATTCAACATGAAGGACAAAGCATTTAAACACAGGATGTAGCGCATGAAAAATGCATAGTGCTATGACATGGAAGAATGTATTACACCAGTAAGAAAAGTCACAAAGATACACACACACACACACACACACACACTTACGTCCCAGACCAATTCCAAGAATCACACTTATTGCTGTTAGCAAGCAAATAATGACCAGCAGAATCAGTAACCTCTGTGGCATGTATGGCCAGCACGGTGATGTAGAACCTGAGAGGTCTTCTCCTTAATAGAGAGACAAAGTGGAAAATCAAATAAAATCAAGCTGAAAAAGGGCTTAAAAATTTACCTCTCAAATCAGATCATTTGTAATGAGCTAGTCATAGAAGTCTGCTGCTCTTATAGGTCTGTTCCAAAAACTATTTCATAACTATTTCATTTGTAGGTGCATACAGTAACACAGAAGAAGGTGTTGGTACTGATCAACTCCAGAGATCCAAGTTTAATCATGTGTATACTATATATAATATACACTGCTCAAAAAATAAAGGGAACACTTAACAGCACAATGTAACTCCAAGTGTTCCCTTTATTTTTTTGAGCAGTATATATATATATATATATATGTGTCATTTTCCTCTGAAGACCCCAAAAACATGGTATATGTGAATTGGCTGCTCTAAGTTGCAGCTCAAAATATGTGCTCTAAATGTAAAGTTCTGTTCTTATATTCATGGATGTGCCCACTGTTTTTGGAAAGTTCCCCAGACCCCTGGCCTTCTACAGGATAAAGCAAGTGATACACTGCTCACAAAAAATAGGGGATATTTCAAAATGAAAAAATAAGCATGTAATTTCTTAAAAACTAAAGTTTGCTAAAGCAAATTAGATGCAAACTCTATTATCGTGATTGAGTAGAAAGTGATATATTCATGGGAAGGAACAGAAGCAAGTTAAACTGGGGCAACAGTGCAAAACATTGACTCTTCAGTAGGACGTATTGTCACCCAAAACACAATGACAGTGATGGGACATGAACAGGATCAGATCATCCAGCAGTTTTTGTGGGATCCTCTTCGTATTCATTTTGAAATATCCCCTAATCTTTGTGAGCAGTATATTATGTATAAATCAAGGCCTTATAACATTAGTATACTGACATATCATTTTTCATAAAGCACACAATTGTGTATATCATAAGACATAATAAACACTACTGGGCACTGACATGTTCTTTTAATAGCTTATAGTGAAATTTACTGCTTACAAAAAATAGGGGATATTTAAATGAAATGAAATATCCTATAATTAAATATCTCCATATTTTTGTAAGCAGTGTATGTATTTGCTGTGCTTTTAGGGTCTTGTAAATCTCATAATAGCTGCAGTTAACCTTATGAAGACCAGCTATGTGGTTTCTAACAGCAATGTGTGAAATGTTGCATGTTTGGAACATATTTTCTGTAGACAGCTTGTTTTCAGGTTTGTGATGGTATACATGAGGTTCAGCAGATTAAGAAGAATATATATGGGCAGTACCTGCATACATGTTAATATGAGTTTTACATCAACATTTTAAATCATTTTCAAATAATTTTATAATATTTATGTAAAACATGATTAGTTCACTGTTTACAGATTTTTACCCCAACAATTGTAACTGCAGCAAAGAGCAGTGAAGAGCAAACGCTGTCATAAGCTTTAGTAATGCTTTTCTTGTTGTTAGGACTATTAAAGGCTTACTTTTTGGCAATTTAAAATTTTGGTTTATTTTGTATTCAGGACTAGACAGTATGTTGCAACATAAAGACTGAAGGGTGTTACATACCATGGATGAAAGGTTGCACTTTGATGATGGATGTCCTTGGGCTGTCTGAGGTTTGATTAGTGTGTGTGGTGTAGATGGGCAGTGGATTAGCTGTCTCAGTGGGCAGACCCATAGGCACATGGGGGTCAAGATGATGGCTGTATCTGGAGGTTCCAAGGTCCCCTGCTGGACTGCTGATGGGACTTACGTTAATTACAGTGGGGGTGTTTATGGTTGGGAGGTCCTCACTTTCCAGATCTGCCTCGAAGTGGCCTGACTCTGCATCCTCCTCTAGAGATACCTGGAGTGTGAATAAGTTATTGTAAAATAGACGTAGAAAAACTAACTAACTATTTGTTTACTTTCATCAGTCATCTGTGAACGGTCATGTAAAAACCCTTTTAAACAGAGCAATCATCAATGTCTGTCAATACCATTATTCTGTAGATCTAGCACCTATGTTTTGGACTTCTTAAACCACATATTGACCATGAATAGTGTTTTTCCCAAACAAGTAAATTATGTTCATATAATATTGCTATTTAAAACCTGGTTACACAGAACTCCAAAAAAGTTAAATATGTAACTATATTTAATACAAGTAAATATTCAAGGTTTAAGGATTAGGCATATGTGAGAGAATGTCTTAGAGAAACAATTCTTATGTAGTACTAATCAACATTTTGACAGATTAGCAATGCTGGTACTAGAATTCGGACATTAGCACACACAAATTCTTGTATCAGAATCATGTCATAATGTTTGTTGTATTAAAAACGAGACTAGGGACTGCAAAACCAATTTACTTACCTTATCCACTGTACTCCCTGCTTCTGTAGTCATTTTCTCTTGGATTTTCTTATCATGGAAATTTCCTTTCCGTTATTTTGTCGGTAGAAAGT
Source organism: Parotocinclus maculicauda (assembly GCA_034780255.1). Classification (NCBI taxonomy): domain Eukaryota; kingdom Metazoa; phylum Chordata; class Actinopteri; order Siluriformes; family Loricariidae; genus Parotocinclus; species Parotocinclus maculicauda. Next base: position 3,540 of record JAUZSU010038296.1, read on the forward strand.
TTTTTAAATAGACACCATGACAGCACCACAGTGACACCACAATGTCTTGAGGAATCTGGATGAGTAAATTCAATTGAAGTTTGTTCTTTAATCTCAGATTTAATTGTCTAATTGAAAACCTCACTAAAGAATACACCTTTTCCCTCAATTACTTTTAACAACAAGAATTATTTACAATTTATTGTTATTTATAGTAATAGCGTTAAATATTATCCTAGCAACCTACTGATGGCTGACCACCATTCTGAATGATTCATTGAACTCAGTCTATCTCCGTTCATCCCTCCACCACACCTACTCTGTAACACAATAAGACATTTGATCAGGTGAGCAGCTTTCTGTCATACCACTACAGCTGTGGATCAGATCTCCTAGCACTGTGTTGTTTTTGTTACTTAGGTTACCTTAGACAAGTTGACAGATGGAGAAGGGACACCAGTCTACCATCAGTGAAGGTGGCAATGTGTGAAAAGGTCAGCAGGCGAGGCCAAAAGGAATTTACCTATTACATGTTCATCTCAAATCTACATAATTCACCGCTACTAAACATAGGAAGATAGAGATGCACACTCTCATTAAGTCTCACATCCGTATAAAAACATAAACTGAGCTATGGCTTAAACACAGGGGACATTTATTGCTATTTTATTCTATAATAATACTATATTGTATATGAAACCACTCACCACAGCTGAGTTCGTCCTCTCCCTCGCTCACTACAGTCTATATATATATATTATATACAGTATAATTTTGTCACAAAATGCAGATTTCCTAATACATGTTAAGAAAACACGCAATGGTATTCTGGGATTATTCTATTGCTCTCTGTTTGCAAGACAGTGTTTTAAATATTAGATTCTGACTGGGTTTAACTGAAAAGACTGGCAAACTTTCAATTCCTAAACTGGCAAAAATTAATTCATCTCTATTACCCTAACCTGAATAAGACTACCACTGAAAGGTAATTTTTCATACACTGGAAAATGTGAAACGTCTCTGCCAGTTTAAGATTATGAAATGTTAATTCCAATAAAATGTGACACTGACTAAATTTATTTTATCTTTTTAAGACACTATAACTGTCATTTGTTTAAGGCAATTCCATGCAAGGACTGTGGTAGCCTAGCGGTTAAGGTACTGGACTCTGGACCTGATTGTCCTGGGTTCAAATCCCACCTTTGCCAAGCTACCACAGTTGGGTCCTTTAGCAAGGCCCTTAACCAACCACTGCTTGAATTGTAAGACTGTATGAGTTGTAATTCGCTCTGGATAAAGGTGTCTAAATGTCATAAATGACAGATTGCATGTGTGATTTCTAATAAAAAGGACCAACTAAAATAAATACTTTTCATTTTAAAAAGTGTTTTTTTTTCTGGTACAACCCCAAGTCAGAAAAGGTTGGGGCAGTATGGAAAATGCTAACGATTGCATCTTGCATTTACATTTATTTTATTGCAGACAGTAGGAACCTGAGGTATTTCATGTTTTGTCTGGTCAAATTTATTTTACTTGGTAATAAACATTCATTAAAAGGCACCGAGGAGAACAAGCGATTTAGTTTTTCAGGTGTTCTTTAGTCCCATTCCTGCTGTCTTAAAGTGTGCAACAGTATGATTTTTTATTTGCATTTTCCATACTGTTCATTTTTTTCTTGATTTGGGCAGGTAATTGCCTTTGCGTTTGTGCTAAAAATATAAGTGAATGTAGTCACATAGTAGTGTCTGATCATGTCTAAGCAATTTTATGTATAGTCACAATATCTAGGAAAGAGGAAAATCCAAACACAGTTCGGATTAATACAATATATATATAGGCACCACTCAAATAATATTTGTTATTCCCACATGGTGGTCACATTACATCAGTGAATGGCTGACTCTGTGCATATGTAATTACATAATTTGACCAGTAGGCGATGCTCTTTTCCACAATCAGAACTGTTGGGTTCCACTGCTCTGTCTCTCAACTGAGTAGCTTTCTGTGATGGTGAAGTGGATCCCGTGCTCAGCAGTGATGATTCACCAGCTTGTGTGCGTAAATATAGCCGAGCTGACTTATGTGTAGCTATAATTCTCTACTCCCTCTTCTTCCCGCAGTCACGACCCAGGAGAGAGAGAACGTGGGAGAGAGATCCAGAGTGATTCAGCTGTCAGAGTAAAACATTCAGATCGTGCACATCAGCTGCAATATGTAGCAATGGCATTCAATCGTTGGTTCCCAGCAAGTACCACCACAACTTGAAAAATCATATAAGCAAATATTACATGTATTTATATGGTTATCTGTTTCCAATAGGCCCTTAAATACCACTGTGTTGAAGTCTATTGCTAAAATAAAATATGTCAACAATTACCTTGTTAACTTATTAATCCCACCCCTACCTCTAACCTTATGTAAATCTGAGTCCACCCATCAATTTTGTTTCTTAAAATATAACTTTAAGCTTTCGAACATCAAATGCAATACACTTGGGGTAGTTGTGGCACAGATCTTAAGGCACTGGCCTATTGACCAGAAGGCTGAGAACCCATGTCCTAGTTCTGTCAAAGCTGCCACTGTTGGACCTTTGACCAAAACCTTTAACCCTCATTTGCTTTGAACTGACAATAGGTTCAAAAATCTTCTTCTATTTCCATTCCATTTCTTCCAATCCAAATCATATGATCAGCATAGCAATTTTTAAAACACAAATACATACATTTTAGAATTGATCACTATTTAGTATGTTGACTCTTTTGTAATAAGATAAGATAAGATAAAATAAGATAAGATAAGATAAGATAAGAAAAGAAAATCCTTTATTAGTCCTGCAATGGGGGAAATTAGAGTTTACAGCAGCAAAGGGATAGCAGTGCACTCATTAGTAGAAATAAAAAGAGAATAAAAATGGTAAATAAATGAACATTAAAGATTTACCTTAAGAAAAATGTATATCCACAAATAAATTTAAACATATATTCAGTATAATATATCTGAACATAGAGCTCTATTTTTTACACTGTTACAGCAATATTTTATTTTTAAAAATCAGTGTTTACATTATTTATATTTATTTATTGTGCATCATATACTAGCTGTTGACTAACATTAGCAAGCCCTAATGACCCAGCATCTTTTTTCCTGAAAAACTGAAAAAAGTCATTACCACCACAAACACTAAAATTCATTATTTATAAATGACTAATATTTAATTACATATTTGAATGCTATGTAAGCTCAGTTGTAGCCATCATGTCTTTACCTTAAAGCATCTAAACATTATCTTCACATTATTAAAATAGTAATTTGTTTAAAGTTAAGTTGTAAAAAAATATTTTAAAAAGTCTTCTATAGACTTCAGTTACAGACTAGCTTTCTTTCAGAATGTATGACATATTGATGAATGGACCACAATAATACAAACCATGCAGGTATTTCTATTTTCTGCTAATAGAAACGAGACACATGTTGCTGATTCGGATGACGTCAAAGCTCACGCGGGTATTTCCTTGCGTCACCGCGTTGCTCATTAAAAGATAGGCGGAGTTCAGAACGTGACGTGAAGGAAGGACCCAACTTCCGTATGGGAACATCCGAAATCGTGCAATCTTTACTATCTTTAGTGCACTAGATAGGGAGTTGGGTGTTCTTATTTAACCTATTGTGTAGACTGGAGGGAAAAAGAAGTCGTAGCTTGTATTTATAAAGTACACTGTGATTTCGGTTCTGAATTATTTATAGCTTAAATATAGTGGCGGGTTACATAGCTTTTTCAAAAGGAAACAAATAATCAGTTGTCATCAGTAATGACCGCTGACGTTTCATTACAAGACGACTGCATGATTTAGGAATAAAAAGTGAGAAAAATGAATAATTACATTTGTATTGCAAAAATTTTAACAATAGTACATGATGTAAACACAACACTGCAGCCTTCACTGTAAACTTCAGTAAGATAGGCATCATAATCTTAATATTTTTAGTTTGAGAAGATTTTTTAGACGTCGTTAGTTTTTAAAAGTCTACACTGTTATACTCTTTATTATTTTGTCAGTAGACAATAGGGTGTATTAGTATGTGTACATAATGCAAACATACCAACTCCCTTTAATTAAACATACAATTATATTACATTCAGTGATTTTCTTTTTATTCTATTGAATCTGTTGTATTGTAGTTCTGTTGCTGTTCAATAATTTGATCGTATGTTGTTCTACTCGATAACAGTTACACATTATGTGATATAATTAAATTGTACATTTACATTTATAGCATTTAACTGATGCAAGGTTTTTTTTTAATTAACTGATATTGTCGTTTTCATATAAGTGCTTAGCGATGAGTGTAATAGTTATAGAATAAAATGGAACAATTGTATTTAGCTGTTTAGTTCTATTCACTGTTGCCCCATGTGTCTCCAAAGTAATAAAACACCCATATAACATAAAAACAGTTGATGATCCAATTTTAGACCCAAGCTGTGGGGGAAGGGGAATCTTGTTAGGTCATGTCATCAACATGGAAGCCAGCTTGAAAGCAGTAACCTTTAATTAAACTTCAGTTTTTCAAATAGGAACGTAGATGTTTGACACATCAGACAGGTAGAGAATTTTAGTAGAAAAACAAGTACGTAATTCACGTTAATGTAATTTTATTCTTTCTCCTCTTGTGTCTAAAATTGGATCACCAACCACAAACATGTTTTATATGGGTGTTTGCTTACTCTGGAGACATCCTGTATGCTTTAGTTTTCTGATTTTATTACATTCTATGTTTCTATTTTGACTAGAAGAGATTTCAAATTGATTATTTTTGTTTCATTGTTATATTGTATTATAATCTATAATAGTATAATGTCACTTGTACGCAGTGGTTTACATTTACATTTAGCAGATGACCTTATCCAGAGCGACTTATAACTTGCAATCTTACAATTCAAACAATGATGGGTTAAGGGCCTTGCTTAAGGACTGTGGCAGTTTGGTAGAGGTGGCATTTGAACCCTGGACCATCAGTACCTTAACCACTAGGCTACCGCAGTCCCACTGGTTTGTATAGCAGCACCATCTGGTTTGATCCCCATCTCAGACTCTGCCTGTGTGGAGTTTACCTGTCCTCCCTGTGTCCATGTGGATTTACTCCCAAAGACATGTTTTATGTTAATTAATGTGAACAAAAAGCAGAGGTTGCACCACTTGCCTGTTCTGTCTGAAATCCTTGCCATGTATCCAGACTTAAGATGTACGATGCACCTCTGCTTATGACTTTAGTCATTTCATGGTTCTAATCTAATCCAGGACCCTATTTTGTGATATTGTGTAGTTTTATTGTATTTCATAACAATATTCCATGACTTCGTTAACTATATTTTATTATTCTATTTTACTATTCAGTTGAGCCCTAAGATGCTATTGCATCATATGACTTTATTTTGTGACTATATTATATTCTGTGATCCTGATTTACTTCTATGACTATATTGTATTATTGTTAAACATGGTATCCTATTAATAAATTCTAAATATGTCCAGTCTTGCATGGGGGCAGACAAATAATTCAATAATATTAAAATAAAAAAATATTAATAATCATTATTATTTATAATTATTATTAATAATTAAATAAAAGTGTACAAACAAATATGTGCAAACAAATATGCAGACAGAGAGAAACATGATTTCAAGAGGAGGTGGAAAGGAAACGGTCATGACTAGTGGTGATGTCAGCGATGTTTAGGTGCTCGCCGAGAATGCCTGAGTAGTTGCGGTCTGGCTCTGCCTCACCAATGACGGTCTCTCCATGTTGCATGTCCTTCACTTCGGCGTGTGGCTTCTCAAACTGCCATCACGAATTCCGATTTGGAAAGAAAACGAGTCGGTCGGCTGCTCTGTGTGCGGCTCACAATCTGGGAGGACGCGGTGCGGTCGCGGCACACGCACCGAGCCTGCCAACAACTTTATGCGGGAGATGGAGTGCCGAGTGCTGTCCATCCAGAGTCATGTAGTGAGGGGCTATGTGGGGAACAAATCAGCCTCGTTCCCTTTACAGGTGAGACCTGCATGTTTCCTGCATACGGAGTGCTTTCCATGCCATGATGTTGCAGCTGAATGTCAGTAGCAGCCGGCATGGGAAAGTAAAGGTCACATGGTTATGATACCTCCATACCTGTCATCACATGCACTCTTAGAGAAACGTTCGTTTACGTAATATTTAAAACGTGCATTCGTTTCGTGTACATAAGCTGTAGCTCTAGCTCTTGATGTCCATTGCGATTAGTACTTAATTCTGACGGACTGAATGGTTGTGACGTCACATCATCGGGTTGGTGAAACAAGTGCATACAAGTGCATACAAGTCCTAGGATGTTGGCAAGTTTAATGTGAAGGATGTATTGGTTACAGATAGACCTTTGACTAATTATCATGAATTTTTGTAATGTACCTTGCTGTGCAAAAAAACTATGCACTCTCTTTTGATTTTATTTTTTTGGTTGGTGTGCTTAGTATGAAGAATGGATGTCATCAGACCAACTTGTGCCCCTGTAAAGCGTTGCTGTGCCTTATTAAAGCCATGGCTGTATAACACTGACTATTAACATTTACATTTACAGCATTTAGCAGACGCCCTTATCCAGAGCGACTTACAACTGATACAATCTTACAATCCAAGCA
>JAUZSU010038307.1:0-10191 GCA_034780255.1 Parotocinclus maculicauda
AAGATGACAGTTATTACATCTTTAATAAATATCCAAAGTCTACACTGAAATTTTGGACTCTTTTCTTATTGCATCAGCTGAAAGGAGATTTTTGGTGATGATGATTTCATTTTTCATATGATAATGCATCTTGCCGAAGCGCAAAGAAATAAAAACTTTCCTTTAAGAAAGACATATAAAGTCAATGGCATGGCCTGCAAATAGTCCAGATCTAACTCCAGTTGAAAATTTCAGGTGGAAATTTAAGAAAATGGTTAATGACAAGGTTCCAACCTGTAAAACTGATCTGGCAACAGTAATAACAGACAGTTGGAGACATATTGATACTGAATACTGTTTGTCATTAGTTCATGCCTCAGAGAGTTCAAGCTGTTATAAAAGTCAGAGGTGCAACAAAGTACAAAGAATAAACAGTGCAGCGATCCATCCATAATCCTTTTCTCATAATTTAGTGATTCCATATTTTTTCCTCTACCTGATCTAAAAACACAAATGTGACTGACAACAGCAATTATATTTTATTCCTTTTTTATTGTTTTTGAAAAAACAAAAACAAAAGTCTGATGAATAACGTTTTTCTACAAAAATAAACAATTGAAAGAACTTTCTCCAAGAGTGGTAATTCCATAATGTTTGCCAGGGGTTATATACAGTTTGCCCCCCTTTTGCTGCTACAACAGACTTTAGTCTTTTGAGAAGGTTTTGCTCGAAATTCTGGAACAGTGGGGTCTGTCGCTGATGCTGGACAACAAGCTCAGTCTCATAGTTGGCGTTCCAATTAATCAAAAATAAAGGTGTCTGAAAAAGTTAAGGCCAGGGCTTTGTGGCTTTTTCCATCAACATCAACATCAACAACCATTATTTTATTGACCTTGGTTTAGGAGGGCAAGGGAGACAGCTGATAAACTAACCTGTGCTTATTGAGAAAATCTGGTCAAGTGTCAGACAGAGTGATAAATGTTATGTACAACCCATTCTACTGCCATGGCGTCTATAGAATTACATTATTATGAACCTGTTAGCAGAGAGAATGGCTGAAACCAAAGCAATCTCCATTTGGAATAAGAGATTACAAATTGATTTATTGAGGAAAATGATTCAATATTACATATCTATAAAGAACAGGGATCTATCGATGCCTGCGCATTACAATCTGTTTGTGAAAGTATCATGTTGAGAACAAAAATGGAGATGTTAATTAAGAAAATATTAAGGAAAAAGAATCGTTCTTACTGGAAGAGTTTACCTAATTCCTAAGGAGTATGGATTCCTACAGCAAACAGTCAGGAATATGCAAATTGAAGAATAAAGACCAATATTGCTTTGTATTTAGTTGAACAACAAAGATCACTCCAGGAGCAAGACATGTAACAGTGTGTAAGATTACAAAGGCACCCAGGGTCATTTCTAGGAAACTAAAGACCTCTATCACAGAGTCTAATGTTAATGTTCATGAGTCAGAAGAACACTGAACAATGAGTGCATAGCAGGATTGCAAGAAGAAAGCAACTGCTCTCCAAACAGAACACTGCTGCATCTCAGGTGGCACAAAGACTATCCTAGAAGGCTATTATAAAATATATAAAAAATAAAATAAATTTTAGTTTAAATGAGAAGTGTTGTCTGGAGAACAAAAAAAGCATTCCAGCATCACAATATGGTGATGTAACATGGTTTTCTGCATCTGTGGATAGGACAATTAATTCTGAATTGTACTAGAAGCAAATATCAGATAAAATATGACCATAAACTGAATTTCAAAAGGAAGTGGATCATGTAAGACGTGGCCCTAAGCACGCAAATCTCTTTACAAAAAATGGTTAAAGATGAAAAAAAAGTTGAGGTTAAGTTGAAAGTCATTAAACCAATAGAAATGTTGTTGAAGCAGTTACATGAAGACACCCACCAACATGCCAGCGTTGAAGCTGATCTACAGAGAAGAATGAGCTAAAACGCTGATGTGCAGGACTGATCAATAGTTACGGAAACATTTAGGTGCAGTTGTATCTACAAATAAAGTCACACTAGATAACAAACGCAAAGGTTCACATATAAGCAATATTGGATCATTTTTCCTAAAGGCATGGCATGAAAGGTGATGTAATGTGCTCCATTGGTATAATATATACGGTAGGCGTGCTACTGCAGTCAATAAGGTAATTGCTGATTTGGGTTTCAAGGCAAATATGGCTGCCCACAATACGGTAGCAGCGTGTGTGTGAGCTTACTATGGAACTCCATAGTAAGTCTAATTGGTCATTTATATGAAGCCTGGGTATTCATGTGCTAGTGAAAAAACCAAAACGATCATTAATATCATATGTGTAAATACAAATGTGTTTGTAGCTCAGCAGGAGATCTCTCCTCCCAAGCTGGTGGTTAATGGCCATTTAAGGAGTGGTTGCATTTCAAGGGTTTGTGCTCTTCGTCTAGATTAGTTATGGGTGTAATGGTGGTGACTGGTGCGTCATGTATTTTATTTTAATTGAATTTTGCAGGTGCTGAGTTCTGGTGTACTATTTAAGTGGCGGGGTGCACACATGAGAAGCGGCCATGTACACTCTCTCCTTATGGTTTAGGGTATGTTGAATGCTGTTTTAGAATTAAATGCATTTGTAGTTTAGATGCATGACTTTTGTTTGGATTGTCAAATGGTTGTCTTTTGTTTCTTTATTTTTGTGTTCTTGATTATTCCTTTAGTCTATGTTACTGTTTTGTGCCTCTGAGTAGTACATTTGTAGTGTGTTTAGTATGCAAGTGGTTTTAGTGGGTTGGCCTGGCTTTGGGCCCTTCCAGTGCCAGTATTTTAGTAATTGAAAATGTGATTAAATAAATTGTGAACTCAAATAAAAATGTATTTTTCTGGTCTATTTGCCTTATATACTGAACCTAACAGGTCTTACAGTATGTTAAAAAAAACACTCATTTTGAGGTAGACTTGTTTTTTATTTTTTTTATTGTCCAACTGATGTCATTAAGAACGTGGTGTTGGGTGCATTAATAAATACAGGCTACATTCTAAAGGACTTTACTTGCATAAGCAGATACCACAAACGTTTCATTTAAAGCTCCAACAAGCATGTGAAATAACATCTCAGTAATTTAATATAAATTGCACCGAAAATGAGTTCGTACCTCAAACCAGATGTGAAGAAGCATTTTGGAAACTTTAAAAAACTTAGGAAACTTTAAAAAAGTTAGTGATGTTATATCTGTCAGCAGTATCTCAGTAGGATATCAAGTTAAACTGTTTTGATTTTTAGCATTAAGATAACCGTATGAAATGATTGTTTTAATAACAGAAACCACCATATTACACTGTATAATTTCTAATTCCTTTAGCACATACTATCCTAATTATATTCACTTTCTGATAGCACAGGTCAAAAATCAGTAACACAAATTAACAATAGTTCCAGAATAACACCACCTTCAATGTCAGGAGTGTCAAACAGAACAACAGAACTGCAGCGCCACAACCAGACAGAGGTATGTGGCCTTTTTTCACTACACAACAAATTAAACCCAGGAGGACCTTTTTTATTTTATTAAGGTCCCATCATTTGGAACGCTAAACCCTGCAGTGCTGCACACATATTGAGGCCAGATACATGAAGGCTTTTTGTTCATAAATGTAAACTAGCTATTTAAAGATAAACAGTAATAAATAAGGATGTGTTTATTTCTCGACATATTCAGGAGGAGGTATGTTTTGGCAGGAGTCGAACAATGTGCACTAATGTGCGTGTTTTTTCAATCCAGGATTGTGATAATGGATCTGTAATGGAGAGTAAGTGCATGGCATCTTGGCTTTGAGACCGAAATTCACATTTCACAACACAACCATGCAGCATTTATAGGAATTTCTGTATATATATATGTGTGTGTGTGTGTCGCTAAAATGGCCACTCATGCCGATAGGGACGTTAAAGAAGCCAAATAAACAAACAAACAGACTATTAAGAATATTTTCATGGGAAACACTGAGTGGGTATAGAAAATGAGTAAATGATAATGTTGGTATAAGGACAATAAAACAGTTTAGTTATTTAAAAAGAACTAGCACCAAAACACAAGGAAAGCTTCTCTGCAGTTTAACTAAACCAGAGGCCGTCCCAACCCACATATCAGTACTCCCTTGATAGTCTAACTTGTAATCTATTAAGAGATTGGAGATTAATAATCCGCCTCATACATGCTCAGTTAATAAATGTAGCCCATTTCAGCATATGCTAATGTTTACACACATTTCAGATGAGTCACTCCTTATTTTCTAAAGTCTTAGAATTTATTTGTTATTCCTTAACCAGACCATAAGTCAAGAACAGCCAAATCTAATCAATTTATCCTTAAAAAAAAGTTACACTACTAGGGCATACTACAATACTAAAGTGAGTTGACTGGGTAGAATTTGAGGATGACTAAGGAATTTAATGAGCACTTAATTAGGAAAAACTTATATGAATACCTGTAGCCTCCATTTTACAATGGTCCGATTTACAATATTTGCAAGCGATAGGTAGAGTGATACTATGCCACACTCCCACGTGCTAAACGAGGAAATGATCAGTGGCTGATGTACGAAGTCACACGACAAAAGTGATAAGCACTGAGAAATATAGAGAGGAAAAGCAATGGTCATAACAGTAATTGTTTTATTTTACACTTTAACGTCGCTATCGGTATCCGTGGCCATTTAAACGACACATGTAAGATCATATCTGTGTAGAAGTTACATTTCTCACTTGGTTATTTTGGTGGTTGTTGCGAAAAAAATAGTAGGTTAATGTCAGTGTTGTAAGAATGTTTAAGGGAGGCTACACTATGATATATACAGTATATATTAACCTCTTGGATTACCATAAATTCAATCTAAGCAGCAATGATAGAAAAAGCCAAACCAGTTCACCTGGCACCAACTACCAAGCAGTCTGTAAAATCACTGAGATCATAATTTTGCCCATACTTATTTCCAGGTTCTACTAGTTCTACATAAGCTTTCATACACGTGGCCCAAGATCTGCAGTCTGCATTACATTACAAAGATCAATTTAAACCTGACTCAACAGTATACTGTACTCTTCTGGTTACAATATTTTGCTTCATATTCAAAATGTGGTTTTGTGATTAAGACAGTAGCACAAAATACATTTATTAGTTGCACACAATACATTTGCACTCTTGGTATTTTACAGTGTTTGGTACTCATATTTTTATACATAAGATGATAAGGCATGAATGATAAATGGAGCTTTAGTAACAGTAGAGAGCTGGAACGATTTAGACGTACCTCGCGTTGGAACACCCAGCACTGTCTCAGTGTTTCCACCATACACTAATGTACTGTCCTCTCTTTCTGTCTCTGATAATCTAACAAGTGAGATCAAGCACAGTGAACACATTATACACTAAATCTATTTAAAAATAATAGAAAGAATAAGAAGAATAGAAAAAGGAACTTACTATAAGGGAAGTAGCGCACCCTCATGACAATCTCCCTTGCAGTTTTTAAAATCTCCACAGCCTAAAGCATCATTCAAACAAAATACTCTTACCTTAAATAACAGGTGATAAAAAAAACCCTTGAAAAACAATCAGCCTTACTGATCACTTACTCTGGAGTGCTCTATGTCTTGAAAGTCCACATCGTTAACTGAGAGTACCTGATCTCCTTCCTGAAGACCTGCCCTGTGAGCATCTGAATCTGGGACCACCTAACAACACATAAGATGACAAATAATCAGGGCTGTTAGCTGACAGCTGGATGGAAATGGCACCCTTACCAAAGAATACTTTACATACAATATTATTATACAATATATTACATTATTATCGCAATAGATTAATTCTGATCATTGTTGTTGTTCTAGAGCTCCCTGGTTTGATTCCAAACCCAGTGGCTGGCTGTGTGGAGTTTGCTAGGTCTCCCAGTGTCTGCATGAGATTCCTCTGGTTATTCCAGGTTCCTCCCACAGTCCAAAGAAAAACTTTAGACCACTAAAAGTTGTAAAAGTTGATTTCTTAGAGTGTCCCAGGGTGAGTAAGTGTCTGGATGTGGCCTGCCCTACCAATTTGGCCCTTTCAATCCTAACCTGGTATTCTGCTTTAGTAAACGTTGGTTCTCTTCCCATTTTCCCAATATATATAGGTCACCTGTTCTTTCTAAACTGTTAATGAGAGTGTCCTAATGAATGTCTAAGGGGGGTTGGGGAGTACAAGAAGACAGCCATCCAGTGTAATATCTGAGCCAGGTTAAATACTCTAGATCAGATCTGTTACTGCAAGTCCTAAAGGAAGCAGATGAAGAAGAAAGAAGCTTAACTAGGATGGTTAGATATAGTTACAGAGGTTCACTGCATGAAAGGGTTAATCTTTATTCTAAGACTGCACTTGTGAGATTATAACTATTTTTAAACCTATGGTTTATCATTACCCCATGTGGATAGACTGACATTACTTGTGGTTAGACATGTGGCAGGAGTGCTTTGGGAAATGTAGTGAGGAAAAGCTATGGTCATCGTTGTGTTTAAATGATTTTAATATAGGCTATATATAATACATATTAAACCCCTTGATTTACAATAAATTTAACTTACAATAAATTTGTCAGACCGTGATTGCCTGATGATCCTGATTTTAGTAACTGAATCCTATATCGTCACTCTTTTCAGTGATTATTAACTGTTACAGTTCAAATATTACAGCTTCTAATAACTTTATGTACTTTACTGATTACTGTTCATTAATTCATCTTGTTGTACAGTTTTACTCAAGAGAAGCATGGATCCATCTCAAGGTTTCTTCTTAACAGGTCACAGGGAGTTCTACCTTGGAACTGTCCTCTCTGACATGCTTATTTGGAGTCTAGTTTCGGATTTTGCAAAGCTGCTTTGTACGTTGTAATGTGAGACAATGCACTATACAAATAAACTGAATTAAAAATCCCATCTCTGTACAATGTTTTGTTTACACAAATGCTACATCTGACTGATTAAAGTGCAAAAGTTTTCAGGACTAACTCACCTTGGAAATAAAGATGCCAAGCTGAGAAGCTTTTCCACCTCGGATATTGAAGCCAAGTTGTGCCCCAGGAGGCTTTTTTAGAATTATAGTTCTTGGCAAGAACTGTGTAAGCTCATTGTTATAGTCAGGATGATTTATTCTCTGCAGATCATCAAAGACAAAAAACAGTAATATTAGAAGGTAAACAATATACAATCAATATTGTACCAATTCCAATAATACATCTATTTAATTATGACTGTTTCTTACATCCGGAGCAGGGATCCAAGCAGGAGGATTTTCATAGCAGGGCAGAAACACAACTGGCAGCTGATAGTCATCATAGGGAATTTTCTGATCCATTTTTTAGCTAAAAGATGAAAGTAAACATACGGTGACCTTATTAAGATTTTTAAGTACTGAAACCTTGCGACACCAAAATAAAGGTTAGTAAAAAACTAACAGTATTTTTGGACAATTACAGAAGTTCACAATACAACTACACTCTAATGACATAGCTCAGTGATCTTACATAATCCATCCAGTTCACTTAATAATTGAATTGTTTTATATTTATGCCTAATAATGTTTGATTTCAAATCAGTGTTCAATTTCATTCACCTTTTTGTTTAATGTATTGCAAATATGTAATTAAAATGTTTTAAGTTTTAGCAAGCAAAAGCACAATGTTTATCTGAAATGTTATTAATGATGTTTAAATGAATGTGGTAGCACTAATCATTCTGTATGACTTTGTGTCAATAGCTTGCACACACACTTCATTCATACAACCTTTATTACAAAAACATCTAACGTCTCTTATTTAGAATTTTTGTTGATGAAATATACATGGGACTGTGGTAGCCTAGCTGTCAAAGTACTGGATGTTCCTGGGTTCAAGTCCCACCTTTGCCAACCTGCCACAGTTGGGTCCATATGTGTTGTTTTGGATTTGTTTCCATATTGCAGCATGTGCTGTCTGCCCTGATCCCCCACAAGACTACACTGGACTAAGCGAGCATGAAAAATGAATGAATGATACAGTATCTGTATGAAAATATTCATATTGGTAAGGATTCAAAAGTTTTACATATAAGAAAAAAAACTTAGCAGCTGTAATTAGCAAAAGGCTTAATTAATAATCCTTGGAAAAAACCCTCCTCTGCAAAACTAAAACTGCACAACAATAAGCTTCTAATGATCCTAACAACAAATTAATCATCAGAAAAGTAGCAAGAACTAACACAATTTGCTAGGCACTACTCGCTACTCCAGTGAATTGTTATGGTTAGTGGTGGGGGACAAGAACATTTATTTCTTGTGTAGTCTTCTTGTATTTGTAAAGATAAAATCATAAAAATTCTTAAATGTTTGATATGAAACTTTAACTAGAACATGTCGGGGTGTTCGAATCTTCCAAAATACACTGCTCACAAAAATTTGGGGATATTTCCTTTTTGTGGACACTTTTTCTTTATCTTTATCTTATTTTCTTTTTTTAAAACATTAGTCATTAGCTGTTAATCTGCAATCCATTCATGCCACTGCAGCTGTTTACAAGGTTTGAACATCCATATTTCACGATCAGCAACTAAGAAAATAGGTAAACATTTATATAGGAAATAGGAACCAACAGGTGATGTTGTTGGCAGAAAGAAAGGATCTGGATGGTCAAATATACTGCTCGCAAAAATGAGGGAATCCCCATGAATTATCCCATAATGTCTGTAAGCAATGTAGCTGAAATGTACCGTTTTAAGACCTTAAGACTTCAAGACCTCAGCAAATACAACTTTTTTGAGCAAAACAATAACTGTAAAGTTGTCAAATGCAGGTTGTGTGTTTAGAAGTAGTTTTAAAAGTTGTTCAGACTGATGAATCACGATTTGAGTTGCATGGTGATGGTTCAGAGTGGCTTCTTTAGAGATCTGGTGAGAAATACAACAGTGACTGCATCTCTAATACTAGTAAGCAAGGTGTGGGGAGCCTTTTCAGTTACTGGAACTCAAGCTGTTTCACTGTAATAAAAGTCAATTAAATGTATAGATAGACTTAATACATTTAAATGTTTTATTATATAATGTTACCCAAAAGAGGATGGGTTTCCCTTCTGAGTCTGGTTCCTCTCAAGGTTTCTTCCGCTTAATCTCTGGGAGTTTTTCCTTTCCACTGTCGCCATTGGCTTGCTCATTAGGGAATTCATAGGGAATTCATTTTGTGACACTTGTTTATATATCAATGTAAAGCTGCTTTGTGACAATGTCTATTGTAAAAATCGCTATACAAATAAAATTGAATTGAAATTGAATTAAATGCCTGATATAACAGGAAAGCAGGCTTCCTACAAACAACTGTAACAGTTTGTTTAGATCAGACCAAAGCATGAGCTTGTCCAGATTTGAACCCTAAAGATAGATTTTGTTCTCACTTTATACACAGATTATGTGGGAAACATTTTCATCTACTCATTAACAGTTTGAAACTATTACCAATGATTCAAAGAAATCAAATAAATGTTATCACATAATAAGTGACATTATCGAGTTGCTTGATTCCTGACACATTATTTACTGTTGGAAGAATTAAAAGCGTTTTAGTGGGGTCCATTTATGGAGAGTTTGTATGTGTTTATATACACTGCTCACAAACATTAGGGCATATTTCATTTTAAAATAGCCACAATTTTTTATGAGCAGTGCATTAACACTAAGGTGGTCGATTTGCACACAGTAGGCTAAAAAACAGTGGTTTTGCACTTTACAAATCCTAAATGCATGCACCGTGTTTAACATAAAACGTCAATTCTAGATACTTCTACACCGCTACTAGTATACAAGCTAATTGTTTTCTGCTCGATTCCTACGAGCTAATCCAGCAGACAAATATGAAATATGATACAACAGATAACGCGTTTCACCAAACATAGACATTTCAAGATATATAACTTGTATTTAAATAGCGTTTTAAATTAATAGCGTGGCTTACCGAATGTAGCCCCGTATTCTCAATTATTGTTTAGCTCTTCTCCTTCTACTATTTTCTCTTGTATAGCGTACCCATGCTGCTACATTACTGCCGCCTAGGGAACCGGGGCTGGAAACGCTCCTGAACCAAAAAACACACACACACACACACACACACACACACACACACACACACACACACACACACACACACACACACACACAC
>JAUZSU010038318.1:0-10191 GCA_034780255.1 Parotocinclus maculicauda
AGAGATAATATAGCTGACTAAATAATGCTCAAAATACATCTTAAATCTAATGGTTCCTCATCATGAACATGAATCAGCAGCAGTCTCATAAATTAACCGGGCCAAGCAGCTGAGTGCTATTTAAAGCTCCATACACACATGAACTGTACCACGGACTTAGAAAATAATAGCAGCAGTAGAATAAATGGCCATGTCAAACCTGACAATACTAATACACCTTGAGCTAAAACAAAAAAGCTGAGTCTAGAAGTCAGAATTGACAGTGGTGAGAAAAAAAAATCAGTAAAATGCTCAAAGAAGGAACCTTATGATAACCCATCCTCATAATTTTAACCGTTCTTTGGCTAAACCTAAAAGTCACAACAAATTACAAACCATCATCATTCTCATAGAGGATTTGACCACAGTGTGTAAAAAAAGATTTTGCAGAATTTTGAGGACAAGTGGTCTAAATGTGCCTTGAATTAAAAATGGTGGTGAAGCCAATTAAGAAGAAGATGAAAACCACTTAATGGAGGTAGATACTAATTAATCATTCAGATTCTGTCACAAAAAAATTCAATAGAAAATGAGCAGTATAAAGCTTTAGAAGAGCAAGCTCGCTGCTGTATCCTACGGATTATGGAGCTATAGAGGGATGGGAAGATAGAAAAAAGATAAGACAGCGATGAGGGTTTTCTACATCCAAACAGTAGGGAACTTTCGCTTCAAAGATGTGAGACACAAAGAAGAAACTTTACTTGGTTTGGGGCAAGACCTACATGTGATAACCATAAGATGGGGAACAAATTAACACTGATGATAGTTAGGGTAGGGATTTGTATGTCTGTCCAGCAGTTGAGATACACTACTTGAGTTTAGCTGCAACACATTTGAAGCTGATAGAACTTTTTGGGAGAAGTACTTGAGGCTGTTATTTACACCCACTAGAAATGCTAAGGTATTGCTTCATGTTTTTCATGCTTGATGTCTTCTTTCCTTAGCAGTTAAGGTACTGGACTGTGAAGATGTAAGGTTCAGGATTTAAATCCCACCTCTGCAATCCTGCCACTGATGGGTGCTTAAGCAAGGCCTGTTACCCGCAATTGCTTAGATTTTAAAGCTATATCAGTTACCGTGGCCAGTTGCGCTGGACAAGGACATCAGCTAAATGAATAAATGTAAATTTCCATAAAGCTGATTTTAGTTTAAACAAAGTCTATAGAGAACAGATTTGCCAATTTTGGCAAGTGGGAACTTTAACCTCAGAACATTCACCTCAGACACCTTGAAAATGCACTGAAAAGCCAAAAGACACACAGGGCTTATTGTCTAATGTCAGAAGACGACCTCACAGTCATATACCAAAATCCAGTGGGAAGATCATTTTGAATAACGAATGCTGTTGTAACAGCAGGGTGTAAACTTCATACAAAAATCCATATTTTGGATGCAGACAAACTTTTGTTTATATAATCTATATGTATACACCTAATTGGATAGCATTTAGGTTTTCCATTCTTCTTTTATTTTTACAGCACAGAGACTAAGTTTAACACAAGATTAGGAGGATAAGAGGGGATTCAATTACATCCCTCACCCGCCACTGGTCCAAGAGTAATTATGCTCAGTAAATCAGCATGATGTGTAAATTTATTTCCCACATATGAAGTGATAGACGCACATGTTGATTAAAAATCCCATGACAAACAATATTTTTTTTTCGCTTAATCAGACACATTCCAGAATTTCCTTTCTTAGACAGTAAATTGACTAGAATATGGAAGTTATTTCAGATAACACAGTACAGTGTTAATTCAATGGCACTTTTAGGAAAGACTCCTTACAGACAGGAGATGTTTCATATATAAATGCTCAAATTGATTTCTTTCTTGAAAAACCTGTAAAGAGCCACAAGAAATTAATTACAACATTTTATGGGAAACCTTGAAGGCGCATATCAGTGGACAAATAATTACCTTTAGCTAGTAAGTGCGGCAGGAAAGCAAAGTGTGCCACAGAGATAACTGCGAATAAAAGTTATCGATCGACTGCATTCAACACCTCCATTCAAGAAACTGTATAGGGAGAGGACCTCACTACAGACCCAGTCTGATTAAGCAATGAAAACGCTGTTGACTTACATTTAAATTACCATATTGTATAGCGAGAAGATTGGCACTTAATACTTGTCACCTGTTCAACAATCTACTGCAGTTGCTCCTATTATTAATCGTAATCATAATAATGATTAAGATTTATACATCTAATTCAAACTGTCCCAACCATCATCCTGAAATCTTTTTCAACTGTCTAAACAAAGACATTCATTGTCTATTTTTCTCTTGAACAATATTCCACCAAGAAATATATTTTATGCAAGACTGACAAAGGATTGGTCTTGCCACAGTTTATGTTTTACTACTATGAAACCATTATTTAGAAATTAGGACACTGGTCTCAGACTCACCAATGGATGAAACCATAGTTTATGGAAAAACACACTTGTAAAACCAGCATCATTGTTTTCTTTCAAATGTGTCCATCTGCTGTGTGTAAGCACCTTTATCCAAGTACCCATAATTCACTTTAATAACAAAGAAGCTCAGATACAATCCCAGTAAATGTTTCCTCCCACTCTTATTGATTCAGGGTTTCAGCTGTGCTGTAGAAAAGGGGTGAACTGTGTAAGGGACCTTTTCCAAGATAATAGTTTCATGTCACGATAACAGCTAAAAAGAGTACAGCATGCCACAATCCAATTTCCTCAGTTACCCACAGGCACGTGATTTCATCCAAAAATACTTATCACCATCACTAGGAACCCTTGAAAATAACTGAATATAGGAGCACATAGGTTTAGGTCCACTGGGGAGGGAAAAAGAGTCCATCCTATATCATGCCACTCAGAGAGCTGTCTCTCCGTTCCTGGTGAAGTGAAAAGAAGGACAAGGGAGAGAAAGCTCAGGATTATTTTGGCAATTCACAGTAAAACTGGTGAACTCTTCACCCATATGCATCAAACATAGCCTGGCATAGTTTAAAGTGTTCCATGGAGTATACACCATGTTGTCACTTTAGTAGAGATGCCTACCCTTTCATGACTGGGGTGTCCCTGTATAGACATGATATGTGTGACCCTTGGAGTGCAGCAGAATTCAAGTGAGCAAGTTTTATGTGGCTCAGTTTCACTGTGAATCCAGATTAGAATGAGAAAATTGAGGGATTGGAGCAGTGTCAAACAAGGCACGGTCATTAGTGCTAGACTAGCTGATGCCAGTATTTCAAACACTGCCATCCTTGTGGGGTTTTTCACATCAGTGTCAAAAGTATACCTAGAATGGTCTGATCTAGTTCACGCACTGGGTCCTCTGATACCTGTGGACCAAGTTCATCGCTATGGCAGAAACACGTTTGCATGCCACAAAGGGTTGTATAGTCATGGATTGGATCCAGAAATCTGACAACATGCTTTTTTTTAGTTTCCCTGGCCTTCACAGTCACAACATTTTAATAATATAGAAAATTTCTGGGACAGGGTAGAAGGGGCTGTTCAGAGGATGTTTGCACCAATTGGGAGATGTCAGTTACAATTTCAGAATTTCAGAAAACTTAGGGCAATAGTTTAAAGCCATTTTTGCCGTAGGTGTATGCACAGTTTATTTACCCTTATTCACATGTTCTGGTCTTGTAATTAATTGTTTAACTTTTTGGATAGTGGTTTATAATACATTTTCTTGATTTATTTATAAACCATTATGTGTAATATTTAAGCTTGAACTTGTAGCTGGGAATGCACAATTATTGATTTCTCCACACAACTGGTTAGCAGGCACATTCTACATAAATCTCAAAAACAGGTTTGGAGATATTATGGCCATCTTAACCTAGGATAACGTGGATACACTACTAATTTTTACATGGATACACTACTCATCACAAGATTATTGGTTAGACAACTGTTTGTGTCATACATTGAAGAAGGAGTTTCCCATTGTTAACCCTGTTCAATAATACCATTTAATGCCATTATTCTTTCCCCTTCTTCCCCCATTTTATTGCTTTACACTTTTACAGTACTGTGAAATAGCCTTAGGTCACAATTAGATAAGGTATAACATTGTTTAAGCACTTGTATAATAACCATATGTCTCTTTATTGTAATACAACCAGAAAATACAGGAAATGTGAATGCACTGTAAAAACAAAACTGAAAGAAACTGAAAAAGCTTAGATATTCTATAATGAAAAGTATTTAGTGTGAGCCTGATCAGGAATGGTTTTTTTAAAGGGTTTCAGCCAGCAAACCATTTTTTGGAATGGGAAAAGCTGATCTCAGGTATCAGGTTAAGACCAATGTATGACATAGAATATATAATATAATAATATACTAAAGCTCACAAAGACTGCAGTGTAGATCAGTGGAAAAGTATGTTGTGACAAAACCAAGTTTGAAATTTGTAGTCCCAGTCACTGACTGTATTTTATATATTGGCATATGTTATTTTTGTGGTAAACTGTATCTAGGCTTAAACTATCTGTTTCAGTTTGGGATTTGATTTAGCTGCTTGAATTGAACTCCACAAACAATGCATCTTATTTGGGTGGACCAAAGAATATAACCTACAACAATACATATAGCCTATTCCCAACCATATCATGCTAGGTTCAGTAAGTATTCCTCATCTGTTCTGTATGTTCACCTGCACCTCCTTTCACTCATGAATCCTTTAATTATTCACATATATCTTCTGTCTCATTGCTGCTTTTGTCTGATCTGTACCTTCAGAGATGCAAATGATACTAGTTTTTTTTCTTACTTTCTTTCTTGTTTTTCTGTTTGTTTTATAATGCAGTTGGGGGAAGGTTAGTGCACCTTGTTTTTAAGTGGCCCTACATGCAGTGTGGTGTGTAAATAGGTTTTAATGAAGCTGTTTGCGATTCTGATTGTATGTGGGAATGTGGTACTTCTAACAATAACATGTAACTAAATTTTTCTTGGCAAAAGCCTCATGCTTCGCTGTGTCCCCCTGGCTGGCTTCTAATCTTTATTCTGAGCACAGCAACATTTTATGTGTCCCACTATGGGCTGGGAATTAAAGCAAAATGCTCTCTCTCTCTCTCTCTCTCTCGCTCTCGCTCTCTCTCTCTCTCTCTTTCTCTCTCTCTCTCTCTTTCTCTCTCTTTCTCTCTCGTGCTCGTTTATACTTTGTTTCTATTTCACTCTGTGTGAGGCTAAGTGTTGTTTCAGTGCTGGGGTGTGCTTGGATGCGAAGCGACACACGTCATCAGAAGGGCACGACTGTAACAAGCAGATTATGGAAGATGCTACTTCAGTACAGCAAAAAAGAGGCTGTTTTAAACCATCAGAGGGAACAAGTGAGGAAAAAAGAAAGAGAAAACTTGCTGAAACCTGAATTCATCAACTTGACATAGGTGATGGATTAGATGTTTAAGGCAGTGTGGAGTGTGTGTATGGAGGTGATGGGGGATGCTGTAGAAGTTGAAGTAGCCTTGTTCCCTTTATAACAAAGCAAAAAGAAAGGAAAGGCCACATTGTTTTACAGGGTCATACGCACTCACAAAACAAAATAGGATATCTTCTTCTAAGTTGCTGCTGTTTCTAACAGAACTACAAAAACCTTTCAGAGAAGATACGAATGAAAAAAGATAAAATATGGAATGTTGAGGTACTAACAAAACCATTACGCAGTTAAAAAGGAAAAACATTTTCTGAAATTAACTAGATAAACAATGCCCCTTTAAATTCAGATTTAAAAAAACATTAAAAGAACTGCAAAGAAATGCTTGAATACGGAAACAAAAATGAACGGGAAAAGTACTTATAAAGACCAGGGTGGTCATCAAACCACTAATTGTCTACACATGGAGAAATGGAGTGGATGTCATGCAAAATAGTGCTTTGTGTTTAGATACTTTGCTGTTAACCAGAAGGCTGGGGGTTCAAATCCCTAGCAAGTTTTGTTATGCCCTGAGCAAGCACTGTAAGCCTTAATTGCTGTCCATAAATGGTTTATTGTACCTTGCAAGAAATCCAGGTGCAATCATGCTGTATAAGAGCATATCTAAAGAGATGAACCCAAGAAAATGCTTAACAATAACCACAATAAGAAAGATAAGAAACAGCTCTAGCTCTTGATACAGCCTCCATTGGTGTTTCCTGAGACTAGCAGATAAGGTACAGGGCTATATACCAGAAGGCCAGAATCCCACCTCTGCCAAGCTGTTACTGGTGAGTCCTTACGCAAGACACTTAACCCACAAATGCTTGAATTGTAAAATAAAAAAATCTGCAAAATGCCTAGATGCAGATGTCCTAAAAAACACAACAGAGAAAATGCCTCAAGTCTGTGCAAAAGCCCTAAACGTTCGACAACTGAGGCAAAATGAATGGCTAGACTTTTTGAAAAATCCACAATGCTGTGTACCTCATTCCAACATTATGTTCAGATCAACATCCATGTTTAGATGTGTTTAAAGACTTTTTGTGCAAGTTACTCATGTTTGTAACAAGCTGTAAACACTGTTTGTGTGTACTCCTTTTTTGTCCTCCTTACCTGTATATTCTCTGTGACCTATAACTCTACAAACTCTCTCACATTCACTCTTTAAGTCTCTGTTTCATCCTGCTGGTCTTCCATGTTGTTTGTAATACTGTTTATCAATGCATTTTGGCGTGCACCAAACAAAAGTATGTGGTCCCTCAAATTAACCTGTTATCAGTTTTAAAGCTTGCCCATACAGTACATTACTGTGTAATGGTACATTTCTAAAATATTGTGAATTTTCATTCAATTAAAAAAAGTTCAGCATGTGTACAACAGTTTAGTCTTCAGAGGCAATGGCATTAGAAATGCTGCGTAGATGGTTGCGTTCTATTCATGTTTTTGGTGCTATCTCCGGCACGTTTACGTAGCATTTTTATGCATTTTTCTTGTGACTATTGCCGGCTATGTGTGACTAAGGTCAATTGCGGTCAATGTACTGTTGCATGCTTGTAATCCAGAAATGAAAAGGCTTAGAAATGCATAGTATATATTTGGTACAATGAGTGTTTGTGTCAGTCAACGTCCCACATATTCTCAACAGTGTATGACAAAGAAGGATACATTGACCCCTTGCAGAGCCAGCTCTCCAGGCAAGTATCAAGCCTAATATGGCTTCAGTATGTGAAACAGCCTTGTCAAGAAAGCTTTCTCCCAGTAACATTAATTGAATTCCTGTGCTAGAAGAAGCCTCCAAAGTGTGAGTGACTCTCAAGATGGCTCCACTATTAAAACCTAGGTGTAAAAAATGACCTTTTGGCAATAAAATAAGGTATTAGGAATGAGTTCCATAAAGAGCCTGACCTCTCGTACCATATCCGCATAATGCCTTGGCATCCATCCGTATTTCATCTGAGAAGTTCAACCGAGGAGCGTATAACAGACCAGAAATGTTATGAGCTGTTCCCCATCAGTTCTGCTTGTCTGCTTCTTGTCCTTTTGTGTCATCTTCAAGACACCTATGTAACTGCGAGCAGTTTGTGACAGGACAAATAGGCTGATCTTACTTTGCCGCTTAACCCCACACGCTTCTGGTTTAACCCTTTCTGAACAAGATGAGCAGATTACATTTGACCCTGTTAGGGCTTGTTGTTCGGGGAGATCCCTCAGGCGTGAAGTAATTAGGGTGCGTTACTATGTGCTGCATGGGCGCCCTCTCTCACTCTCACCCACTCCACCACTCATAGAGGGTAGTCCAGTCGCTTGGATCAGGCCGATAAAGCAGTGGTCGGTAAGTGTGAATCAACAAACAGGTTAGCATGGTTAAAACGGATTAGTGCAGATTACAGACAATATACAGGACAGATTTAACCCAAAATCTATCCAAGTAATTTCAAATACTGCCTAGACAAGGCACCCCATTGTGTAGGATTGCTCTTAAGCTCACAGCAGGTCTGAGAGACATCCATCTCAAGCTTATGGTTTATTGAATTTATGAGAGCTACACACACAGCGATATTCTGCTCTAATACCACCCTCCGTGCTGATGACTGCTAAGCATGTGTATGACAATCCTGAAAATGAGATTAAAGCCAAGGAAGCTTAATGGTGCACAGAATGCATGGTAGTACTACACCTATAAAGCTTAAGTATCACTGGAGTGAAACTGGGATATGAAATCTCCAATTCCACCACATCCCAAAGGTGCTCCATTTGATTTCGATCTGGAAACTGCAAAGGCCGTTTTGAGTACAGTAAACTTATTGTCATATTCAAGGAACCAGTTTGAGATGATTTGCATTTGGTGCCATGATAGAAGTATAACACTGTGGTCATAAAGGGAGGGGAGGCTGTGGCATTTAAACGATGCTCAGTTTTTTAGGGGCCCCAAAGTCTGCCAGGAAAATATCCTCCACACCACTACACCACGGGCATCAGCCTAAGCTGTTCATACAAGGCAGGATGGAGCCATGCTTTCATGTTGTTTATGCCATATTCCGACTCTACCATTGGAGCAACGCAGCAGAAATCGAGACCCTTCAGACCAGGCAACAGGTTTCATTTTTCCGTTGTTTAATTTTGTTGAATTAGAACTAATCATAGCTTCAGTTGCCCATTCTTAGCTTCTGAAGTCCATCTACTTCAAGGTTAGACGAGTTCAGCACACAGTGCATTTCACACATGCTTCTCTGCCTACCATAGTTGCAATGAGAAGTTATTGTTGCCTTTCGATCAGCTCGTACCATCATCCTCTGACCTGTGGTGACAACAAGACATTTTCACCCTGAGGACTGCTGCTCCCTGGACATTTTCTCTATTATAGCCCATCCTTTGTAAACCCTGTCTGTGAGCATGAAAATGTGTAAACACAAGTGTGTGGGTGCAAGCTGCATCGCATTTCACCCTCAGATTACCCCTAGTTAATTGCTGTATGTGCGTGAGTGCAAATGCAAATAGCAAAATGTGTTCTGCTGTTTCATATTGACACTCTTCACTTATTTGTATTACAGTTCATTAGCTGTCTAAAGAGAAGGAAGTTCAGAGACACTATCAGTTACATTGTACAGATCCACACTCTGCATATAATTTTATTTATAAGGTGTCCTTTACAGGTGGACATTCATTATTCAGTATAAATAAACAAAAATAGAACATCCCATAACATACCATGGTCAGTAGTGTGCCATTTTTAGCCTCACCAGTTCTGTCACTACTAAATTAAGATACTATTTGGCATGGAAGTATATTGTTGGGGATGCCCCCATGCTACATGTGCTATTTGCCAACAGAACAATACATTTATTATAGAGCCCATACTCACATCTGGGTATGGTATGGGAATGGTACTATGGAAATGGTTTTTGCTCTAAAACTGTATTTATACTTGTTATAATGGTCACTTATGATGTAGCCTATTAAAACAACAACTGTGCACCTGGCAACCAATTAGGAACGAGTGTTTTTTTCATGTATCCATGGCAAAAAAATGCAGTGTCTCAGTCACATATAAAAACTATAGAACAAAGCAAGTGCAGATAAGTACTGACAAATGTTAACTTATGGTAATGGACACAAATATGAGAAAAATGCAAATAGTCATAGATAAAGAGACACCCATTGCGTGTGCACACACTTGACTTTTTCATGCATGCAACAAAAACTTATCATCACCCCTCTATTCACGTATGCACTTAACAGAAACAGTTTACTTAAGCCTAGGGTGTACAAATGTCTTCCAAACAAATAAATATGACTTTCAGGAACTGGCACGGACATTGTGTTATAAAACATTTTTTCAGTACATGGGTGCAAGCTGCAAAATCGGATTAGGCCTTGAGCAGCCAAAATCCATCTGCATATAATAAAACTGTATCTGTGTTTAACACATTTATTAAAATGTAGCCTACTAAAAACAACATTAAATTGGACAGCACACATAGCAGAGACCTAAAGACATTTATCTACATTCAATGTCTTCTGTTGCTTCTTTTTGAAAAGGATCAGCATGCTAATTAAGGTGAGCTGTTTAAAAGGTAGCTAGCTTATAAATTCCCCTCCCTATATTCAAATGACTACAGTATAATTGTCTGTGCAATTTCTATCAATGCCCCAGCACGAACCTGGGGGGACATGGGCACATATACTGTGGCATGCACTCACTTAACATAGACCCACGTAATCCTACAATAACATGATATTTACAGTT
>JAUZSU010038328.1:0-10191 GCA_034780255.1 Parotocinclus maculicauda
AGATCACGAGCATCCAGTAGAGTTTTACGGCCTTGACCCTTACGCACAGCGATTGTTCCAGATTCTCTGAATCTTTTAATGATGTTATGCACTGTTGATGATGATAACTTAAAGGTCTTTGCTATTTTACGCTGGGTAACACCATTCTGATATCTTTCTGACAAAGTTTACTACCTCAGGTTTTTAGAACTCTGTCAGATGTTTATATAATCTAAATAATTCCAATTATAATCATTTGTTATTTTTAAAACATTTTTTTTCCTTTTTATTGACAAATACTACCAGTATACGTAATATTTACAGCGTTGGTCCTTCCTCTTTAAGACTTCCATAGTTCGACTCTGATCACAATTTAGAGTTGATACAAATTGCCACCATAAAAACTGCAGCAAACTTTGTGAAAACCAAAATGTGCAATTATAATTCTACATTTGTATATTATTATAGACCATATATGTTTTACATTGTACGGTTATCTATTGCCATAATGACAAATTAAATAATAAAAGGCTATCTCATGTTATCATTTGCATTTTTTTTAGTTCGATAAATGGTACAAAGCTTTTCCCAAAATTGTTGCTTTAATGACACTGACATAATGTAATATATAATATAATGATTTACCTTTAACAAATGCAGCCATGTCAAAACAAGGCATTGTTTTTCTTGTAACTCTTTCTATAAATGAACGTCTTGCTCATTATTTCCACATTGTCCTTTTGCATTGATGACATTTAACACCGCTAACCTTTCTCCCACTTGACTTTTCAGTGTCCTGTCTAACTGCTTGTACTGAATCACTTTACAACATTATCTATGGACCTTTGCTTTCATGTTTTTTTACTGCAGGCGTTTGACTCTGTAATGTACTTATCCTTAGTCTCTGTTTCTCTACTTTGACTGTCTGATCCAGTCTCCCGAATCAGTCTGCTGCTGTTGGGTTTGGCAGCTTGCTGATGTACTGATGTGCTGACCTCCCGTCTCTTGTTTACCTGGTTGTAGTGACCTGATTTGAAGCACTGCCTTTTTTATCGACCAAGCAGTGTCTTTTGATTTGTTTGTCGCATTTGTTAGGTTTACAGACGGTATAGAGATAAATCAAATGTGCAGTGATAGGGATAAGAAAGAGGAGAAAGGAGCTGTCCCATGGCCCATGCCCATGCTCCATGACGCAACATTCATCATTCAACAAGTTTACTTCTCTATATCGGTAAGTCTAGTACAGAACTGTTTTGTTCAGGTTTGTATGTGCTCAACTGCTCAAATATACTGCTCACAAAAAGTAGGGGACACTTCAAAATTAAATATCCCCTATTTTCTGTGAGCAGTGTATCTATTCAGCCCAACAAATGACAGCAACTCAATGCATTTAGGCATGAACTCATGATCAAGGTGATCTGAAGATTTATAAGAATGGGGAAAGTAAGGTTATTTAAGTGACTTTAAACATGGCATGGTTGTTGGCCCTAGATGGTCTATTTGAGAATTTAAAAAACTGCTGATCTACTGGGAAGAAAAAAACGTTGTCTGGTCTGATGTGTTTTGATGTCAGCTGTGACATTAAATCATGGTTCCATTGTGCTTTGTCAGTGTTTCAGGCTGCTGGTGGTGTAATGGTGTGGGTGATATTAGGCCCCCTTAATACCAACTAAACTTTTGAAAAGCGACTGCCTACCTGTTTATTGTTGCTGACCATATCCCAGTTCAGTGTACTTAAACTGCCTCCACAGTCACCAGATCTAAATCCAATAGAGCACTGGAGATTCTCATCATGAATGTGCTGATGACAAATCTGCAGCGAAGGCACAAAACTATTATGTCAATATAGACCAAAATATCAGGAATGTTTACAGAATCTTGTTGGATATATGCCACTAAGAATTGAGGCAGTTTTGAAAGCAAAAGAGGGTAAAACCCGATACTAGCAAGGTGTATCTGATAATACTATATTTAGTTTATTTAATTTGAGAATCACACACCATTTGTCTTAAATTTAATTTGTATAGATTTCTTGATATCTGAAACTGTGCTTCCAACTTACAATGCATATTAAGAAAATTAACTGAACGTTAAGTGCCAGTGTTTCTCATTTGAGCTCTGCACAGAGTTTCAGTTTCAGTACTGCAAAGAGTTTGAAAGGCAAGCACATGAGTGCACATTCCAAGAGTTATTTAGCTGGATAAATGATGGCACATCAAAATATATTTTGTCAAGGGCTCAGCACAGATACCAGAATGCCTACAAGTGCTGAAAAGTTTTTCTTCCTCAAACTGTAGCAGCACACATTCTCATACCATATAAGAGTGTGCCGAGAGGACACGCTGCCCCTGGGTTAGAAGGAACAGGGCCGGAAGTGAGGGAGGAGTGAAGGAGAGCAGAGGGAGGGAGAGTGGAGAGGGGTAGGAGGAGGAAACATGACGAAAAACAAACCCTCCAAAAAAACTGCGTGTGCATCTGGTGCTTGAAGTCATGCCGCTCGTGTGTGTGCGTTTCCACGGTGATGTCTGCAGGTCAGGCGCGTGCTGAGGCAGCTGCTGGTGCCAGGCAGCGACACAGGAGCGAACTGGAAGAACGGTCGACCTCACTGGCTCCCCCCAAGCTCTCGCCCATGTACCCAGAGGAGGAGTGTGGTGTTGGGGGCATGTCCTCCACGGCAAACTACCTAGATGGGTCATTCGACTACACCAATCATGATGGCCCCAACTCCTCGGTGGACTACTACCCTACAGCCCCTGACCCTCACGTGACCCCGGGCCCTCAGGAAGGCAATCTTCAGCCTCTGGACAGAGGTTCTAACAGTCCCATGGTGTTTATGCCTTCAAGCCCTCAGCTCTCGCCGTTTATCAGCCATCCTCCTGGGCAGCCTGCTGCCCAACAAGTGCCCTACTATCTGGAGTCCTCGGGCAACATCTACAGGTCAGAGAATAAACAAGTGTGCTTGCTTGTGTTGCTAGAAGGAGTGTATTAGAAATCAGTTCTGCTACAAATGTGATTTATTTGGTTATAGATTTGTGCGTTTGTACAAACTAATAACACATTTTCATTCTTCACAGTCCAAAATTAGTACTGATAATATTCAAAAGTTTCAAAACACTTCTAATTTTTCATTACTTAAAATTACTTTCATGAGTCAAAAAGTTCAAGTTTTGGTAATCAAAATGATTCCATTACTTTTTTTATATTTAATTGTTTGTTTGTTCATTGTTTCTCAAAGTACACTGAGTTTTTAAACGGTGTAAATCTCAGTAAAAAAAATGGAACATGCTGTAATACAGCCTCCTTCAGGTCATGTGTTAGTTCAGTTCAACTTTTTCTTCTTTTTTTAATCTTCTGTTCTTAATTTGTGTTGTTTACCTCAGTCTTGTTGAACTTTAATTTCTACGACATTTCAACATTTTTTCCAGGAGCACTTGACCGTGATGCTCCTCATCTATGCTTCATGGTTGCAACAAGATCTTGGTGTTTCCCTAGAAACCAAGCATGTTGCATTTCTCTAAAAGTTTATCTCTATTAGCAGAACACTGTGAAACATCCATGTGGCCTTTTACACACATTCATTGTCCTGTGTTTTGATGTGAATTTATGCTCACTGGTGTTTTTGTTTTAATGAATAGCATATTGGCCCATGTTTTCCCCACAATAGAGGAAGTCCAGTTAAGAGCAAGTTATGTTATTAAAACCTTGAGAAAAGAACAATATGTGAAAATAACAGTGAAGAGGGATTATCATATCCTCTCTGAAGAAGAGAGATGAGCACAGATTCGTAAAGTGCTAAGCACTGTTACCTCCACCACCACAAATAATTGCTATTTTTTATATTTATTAAATACTTTTAATTTATACATGGTTAGTTCTCAGTCACTTGCAGAGAGATCAGAGACAGAGCCACATTTAGCCTACACATGTATGACGACTTAATAAGTTGGTTGGATCAGGCAGTGTTTTTTCCTATTTAATGTTGTATTTTTACTCGCGCATAGCCCATCTTCAGTCATGTTTTATCCCCTGGTTTTCAGTGTGTTTGTGGCGCAGCCTGTGTGCAGAGTCTAAAGAATTTTATTATCACTTGCTGGAAACGTGTGGGACAGACCATGGAAGAATCTGTAAAATTTTAATACGTCTCTAACATGCATCTGTGCCAGCGATGGCCCTTGTTGTCAATAAAATTCAGATATTCACTCATTCACCAATGGGAGCATCATCAGTACTTGGTCTCTTACACGTCCTCATTATTGCATCAGAGCTCATGGTTTTATCAATAGCAACCTAAATATCTTTTACACACCTGTGAAATAAATGACCAAGACTGTGGACGGTGATGATGTGCAAATTAGAGGTTTACAAACAGCATATTGGTGATATTCACACAAATAGTCACAGGTACATGCTCATTTCCCACGCTCAGTTCAGTTTTAATGGGATTGCGCAATCCGAGGTGAAGCAGACCTCTCAGCTTTTGCACTTTATTGTGCTTTGCTGGGAATTACAGCTGAACTCTGTGGTTTTGACAATAAAACCGACAGAATAATAGAGAAATTATGTTTATAACACAGATCAGAGTGGGAAAGGTTTGTTAAATTTTTTTTTTTCAATTCTCCTATTCATTAGGCCTACATTTTACTTTTTATTAATGGTATGGGCTGGAGGTTGAGGTGCGTTTTCATGCATAATTCCTGTAACCAGCATTAAATATATATTATAATTTGTGCTTCCGTGATCATTTAGTTAATTTGTTATCTAGAGGTATATGCTGCATTGTGAAACAGGAAATTGACTGAAATGGATGTTGACCGAACATCATCATAGTAACCTAGTGTTTTTATGCTACTGTAATGTAAATATAAAGTGTGCAAACTCTACATAAATGCATCTGAATCACAGCTGTTTTTTACAGCATGTTACAAATAAGTAGTGTAAAGTCATACACACAAAGACAAGTTACTTGCACAAATAGTCTCTAAACACACCAACCAAGGTAGGTATAGTTACCAACTAAGGTAACTATACTGTACATGCACACAAACTTGGATCTGCAGTGTTGATTGGGTGTTAAGGGTGACCAGTTGGTTATCTCCATAACTACATTTTACTGCATTTAGCAGAGCAGACGCCCTTATCCAGAGCGACTTACAACTCATGCAGTTATACAATTCACGCAATGGTGGGTTAAGAGCCTTACTTGCTTACTTACTGTCATCTTGGCAGAGGTGGGATTTGAACCCTGGACCATTAGGTCCATAGTCCAGTACCTTAACCACTAGGCTGCCGCAGTTTTCACAACTTCTTTAGTTAAAAGAGGGATTTTTATTTCCTGCTGTTGTATAAGAGCTTAAATATTATATTAAATAATAATAAGGGAATTTGCTTAAGGTTACTGAGGTTAGGTGTAGCATTAATTGGCAACAGTTATCATTATGTCAATGGAAGGTCCCCACAAAGGTAGAGAGACAAACTTTAATTAAATCTTTAGAATGTCTTATATTTAAATGGTAAGTACTGATTTTTACACACTTTCAACAGATTAAAAGTCTTTATTATTCAGCATGATGCTGGGAGAGTTAAAGGAAGTGTTTTGCAGTAGGCATTTGTAGTCAGCGCAGCTTTGACCCCTTTACAACATCCTGTTCAAGAGACCATTCTGGCTGTAATAAACTGATCATTTCTTTTTGTAAGTTATAACTCCAAGACACAACAAATTATACTATCACAATAGCGAAGTTTAATAATTAAACCACATCACCAAATGTTTTTGGACCTTTAACTTTAAAATATCCCTTTTGAGTCTTGGTCCTTACAACATTTATGGAGTTTTTTTTTTCTTTCCACTGTCGCCCTAGGCTTGCTGACTTTAGGATTGGGCTTTTAAGATAATATAATATTGTAAAGCTGCTTTAAGAAAATGTACCATTGTAAAAAGTGCTATATAAATAAACCTGACTTGGCTTTTTCAGTTCTAGTACTAGGCTTCAATGTAATTTAATATAAAATGTTAATTAAATTTAAATTAAAGAGGTTCTTAATTACTGATGTCAAAGAATGACTCCTATGTCATAAGACATGGACAACACCATCCTGATTTTAGCCTGACAGTGGTGACAAACTTCATCAAATAGAAGCCAAACTTAATGTCTAATTTAAAAAACTGTAACAGATAATACGTAACAGGTAATAGATGACTATAAGTGCTACGAATGATGCTTTAAGTAAAGCATAGAAGAGAACCTAATCAAATTTGCAATATGCAAATGATTGGGCACCTTGCCAGATGTTTGTGTTTTTGTAAGGTCTTAGAACTTTATTGACTTAATGTTTCATTAAAATGAAGCAATAATACAAGGTTTGTGGTATAATATGAGATATTGGTACTGGTGCTTTGCCGTCATAGGCACAAGGCTGCAGGCAGAGTACAAAACAGAGCATACACCAAAAAAAAGTGCTCCAATGCCAGTATCTAACGTTTTAGCATGAACATGGAGTGTATTGCAATTTTACCACAGTTATCACCGTTTATTGTTTGATTTTAAGATGGTCCCTCAGCCAATCAGATTGTGTGGTCAGATCTAACTGTACTATTATTTGCAGTACTATGATATATTTAGGATCAGTAAGGTAAAGCAGTGGTTAGAAGTGTCACCTCATCAATAAAAAGATCCATGGCTGGGAAAGATCCAGGTTTATCTGTGTGGAGTTTCCTTTTTTTCACATGTCTCTGTGCAATTCCTTTGTGTACTCTGGTTTCCTCCCAAATTCCATAGACATGAGTTTGAAGTTAATTGGTCTCTCTGAAGTGTCTCGATGTAGATAAGTGTGTATGGGTGCGTGGACTATCATTGATTGGTGCCCTAATCAGGTTTGTTTTGCACCTTAGTCTTATGATGCCGAGTTCAAATTAAGTGTTTTTTATTAGAATAGTCAGCATGTTGTATGGAATTACAAAGTAACGCAGGCAGCACGGCCCCACAGCAAGAAGGTTATGGGTTCTTTCTGTGTGGAGTCTTCCCTGTGTCTGCGTGGGTTTACTCCAGGTACTCCAGTTTCCTCCCACAGTCCAAAAACATGCATGTTAGGTTAATCGATTACTATAAATTGGCATTGACTTGTGTGTGTATATATAACTAGTTCTGCTATAGACTTGTGTGTCGATATAACCTTGCGCGTGTCACTGAAATGGCCACTGATGCCGATAGCGACGTTAAGCAAAACCAATTAATTAACAGAGTAACAGAGTAACGCTATTTAGTCTCTTGGTTACATAACAGTGATTGACAGGATTCAATATAATACAAATATTCACTAAAACGAGCAGAAAAGGTTGAAAGTGATCAGGGCAAACTTTCATCCTGCTTTTTGTGCACACAGATATGTCAAAGATATTCTCATTAATGTTCACATTGTTAGAAATACATCATGTGTACAAATTTTGGGTTATGGAGTTTAGGGGTGGAGCTTTCATTAGTACAGTTTATTTCCTTGAAACAGCTTCAGCTCTTTGATGTTGGTGGATTTCCTCACTTCCTTTCTGTTTCTATTACAGTCAGGACTTTGGCTTACCCATTGCTTGGTAGAATTAGAATAGACTTGTGCAATTGTTGTCTTGCTGCTAGACCCACAGTCTCTTCAGATTTAGTTCACTTATAGATGTCCTGACATTTTTCTTTAAACTTTGGTGGTGTCATTTAGAATTAGTTGTTCCATCAACGGGCCCAAATATAAGGTCCACTTTCAGATAGCGTTTTGACTATGTAATCTTTAAGAAACTATAAACAGGCAGCTGTATTGTTTTGAGAGCACAGTGGCTTCTTCCTTACAACCTGCCATGCACAACATTGTTGTTCAGTTTTCTCCTGGTGGTGGATTATCTGTTTATCACCCCAATGGACAACAACCAATTATCTCCAATCTCTTCTTCTGGTACTAGTTTCAGATCATACACTCAGATGGTCTTCTGTTACCAGATTGGCTCCACTGGAGGTGTCAGTTCCGGTTCTCATAACCGTATCAGAAAAACATCAGCCTCCCCTCCTCCAGCTGACTGATCATACCATGCCTATAAATCTTTCCTGTGGAGGGCATGAGAATCTACATTGACTCTGTTTTACTGGAATAAATAATGAAGAAACAAGTATTCTCTGTTTTAATTATTTATTTACAGATTTTTATACAATTGACTCATTTTAGTTTAATTCACATTTAGTTTTCAGTTTTTTATACTCATACTTCATTATATTCTATTGTCTCTCATTTAGTATAGTCAATTATTATATTTCTTTTTTTATTTATTATATTTTATTTCAATATGTTCTACTTTCTCAGTACGGTGGCTCGGTGGGTAACACCACTGCCTCACAGCAATAAGGTCCCAGGTTCAATCCCAGGGTGGAGCGGACTTTGTCCTTTCTGTGTGTGTGCACCCACAGTTTCTGGGTGGGCACCGGTTGTCCCGCGACCCTGTGTGGATTAAGCATAACATAAAGAATGGATAGATGGATGTTCTACTTTAAGTTGAAATTAATATGTCTGCCTATATAAACTGTTACTAAACCCTTGTTTTATTTTTAAGTTTTTCTTTGCACTGCTGCCCCAGGCTTGCTCAATTTAGACTTCAGTCCTAGATTTTTGAGATAAGAAAAACTTTAAGACAGTACTCTGTTTTATTAAAAGTGCTGTAGTAATAAATTTGATTTGACATATAAATATATTCATAAATATATCCATAAAATATAAATATATTCGCATCTAATAAAACCACCCTATAGCTCTAAATTCTAGACTCTGGACATTAGAAAATCCATTGGAAATACTTTAATAAAGTAGGTTTTAAAGACGAATGATGATGCACTTGGACTCTGCATATCATGTAAGCGATCAATATAATAATGTTTTGTCTAATATGTTCATATATATTTTTTACCCACAGATCCAGCGTGTTGACAAGTGTAGGATCACAGGTGGAGCTGTGTAGTGCCACTGACAGACAGAATATGTACACTGCAGCCGGTGCATCAGGGGCTTCTGGAGGGTCAGGGGCATCAGGAAGGCTTGGGCTGGAAAAGGAAATCCAGTTCTGTGCTGTGTGCAGCGACTACGCTTCAGGGTATCATTATGGGGTCTGGTCCTGTGAGGGCTGTAAGGCCTTTTTCAAACGCAGCATACAAGGTGAACTTCTTAGGTCTTATCCTTTCTATTAAAACCAGTTTAAAACATTAATGATATACACACTCACTTAACGTGTTATTAGGATCATCATGTGTATCAATTGTTCATTTATCTAATCAGTACAATACATACTGTCATCTAGATACGGATTAGCTGCTTCAGGTAACATTCACATCGACAATGAGAATGTGTAAAAATTGTGATCTCAGTGATTTTGATCGTGGCACTAATGTGGCAGACTGATGGGTTCTTGTCTGCCTCGGAAATTGTTGATTTCGGTTCTTGATTCATTTTGACTAGAAAATGTGTCTCTGTTCTCATCGTAGTGGAGATTTTCACTGTTGGTATTTTTTAACATTTACAGTACTCTTAGTGCAAATAATTTCCCATGTGTCCTAAAAGGGTTAGTAATAACAGCCAACCGAAAGGTAAACAGGAACTGAATCTTACATAACAAAGGCGGAGTTCACCACCTTTAATCCATTACTCACTTAATTACATAAGATAATTGTGTTAATGGTTTTGACTAACTGTAGGTACATATAAGTGTGCAATAGTCTCCACTATGATGTATCGCCACTGATGATGTAAGCACCTGTGCAATACAACTTCATACATACGTATATGTATGGTATAGGTGTGTGTGTGTGTGTGTGTGTATATTTTATATATATATATACACACACACACACACAGTTGTGTTATATTTTACTCCTTGTTGTTGTGATGTAATGATGTAGGTTGTAAAGGATGCATTTTACAAATTCAGTAGGTTCTATTTCTCCTTTGTATCTTCCAGCTATGAAGACATTGCTTCCAGGAAATGTAGTTGCCTAAACAAATGTTCTTGTAAAGCCTGCAGGGATCTCCTTGGAAGCTTTGAAACAAAATGTGCATTTTAGAAGAATTATATTAGGTTTGTGTCTGTCTGTCTGTGTGTGTCTGGTGTCATGTAGGTGGAGGGTGTGTGTGTGTGTGTGTGTGTGTGTGTGTGTGTGTGTGTGTGTGTGTGTGTGTGTGTGTGTGTGTGTGTGT
>JAUZSU010038349.1:0-10190 GCA_034780255.1 Parotocinclus maculicauda
ATCTCAAAAAGTATATATATATAAACATCTCAAAAAGTGACAGGGAGAACAGATACCATACATGCCCATGGCATTGGATGTAAAGTTCTGATGTTCGTTGGTTTTGAATATATATGAATATAATACAAAATCTGGTTTATACACCCTTACTTACATTGATTTGCTTATGTACTGTGGGAATGTCACATGGTGCAAAATGCTTACTTCTGTTTTTGTGTAAAAAGAAATTGTCGTCTTTACCAGATTAAAATGGAATGCACATGTACAGACAAACCACAAACAAAATGTAAAGAAACGAAACTGAAATGATTGTAATGCACACACTGAATTCCCATTCAGGAAATTTCTGTTTTGCAACATTGGGCTTGCCCTGCACACATGACTGTTGGGTAAAATACCATGTTGGCTGTTTTTCTCATCAAGCATATGCATTTTTTCCCCCAAGGTCTGACCACCATGTTTGCCAAATATAAGTTTATCCAGAGGCTGAATGAGAAAACAGGTGGAGTGCCCCCTGCTCTAAACAAGGCTTCTCTCTTCTTTGCCATAGTATCTTGTGTGGGAATGTGCATTGTAGCTACATTTCAGGTTGGTTTAAATACACATTTGTATTCAAGGTGTGGTTCAGCAAATGCAGTGCTGAGTTATACTCATTGTTTCCATCACAGTGAATTTGTATGACCTCAGGATAAGACTATTTGAACCTAAAAGATGTCTAAATAAATAAAACTGCAGGACATATGTCATCTTATGCAATGTTGTCATATATACTGCTCACAAAAATATTTATTATAATTTTGAAATATCCCCTAATTTTTGTGAGCAGTGTATATTCTATGGTTATTTTAACATTTAAACTCATCTATACTATTTCAGCTATTACGAACACTTCTAATAATGTGAATGGCCTCTTCTTTGCATGCATTCCACCACGTCGGAAACAGTCCTGTAAGATTCTCATCCGCGTTTAAGCCTCATGCAATTCCTGCACTTTTTTTTTGCTGTGAATCTTCCATTCTTTCACATCCCAAACATGTTCTTTCACATTCAGTCAGTGTGACATTTCACATTTTATAAAGAAGGCGGTTATTGGCGACTGTCTGCATGCAATTAAAGACTTACCTATAAATAACTTACTCACATAGATTTTTTTCTCTGTGCTACTGTAGGAGACAGAAGTGACAATCATCCATGACATTGGAGCCTTTGTTTTCTTTATCTCTGGGGTGGTTTACATCTTCCTTCAGACTGCAATCTCATACATCACATTTCCATTAGGATCGTCAAGGAGCATGTGTTATATTCGTACCATCTTTGCCTTGGTTTCCCTTCTGGGAACAATTCCAAGTATCCTTTATATATGTATTGCATCATAATGTTTACACCAATTTCAACAGTAAAATAAATGGTTATATTACGTTTTTAGTTAGTTTAGTTTACTATGTGCCAGTGCATTTTCTTTAACTATTTTCAAAGCTATTATTTGTGCATCTATTGTAAAAACGACCAAACTGCACTGGAACACAGAAGACAAGGTTCTGTATGCTATTACTGCATCACATTTCAATATGTACAAAATCCTACTTAAGTAAATATTACCCTGATCTTATTCTAGTGTTACCACCTGTGAATGTAATACAATACAAGTCCCTCAGACACTCGGTCCATACAGAAACTTAAAAAGTATGCAAATATGAAGTATGCAAATATCATATCCATATTAATATCCTATGTGAATTA
Source organism: Parotocinclus maculicauda (assembly GCA_034780255.1). Lineage (NCBI taxonomy): Eukaryota > Metazoa > Chordata > Actinopteri > Siluriformes > Loricariidae > Parotocinclus > Parotocinclus maculicauda. Next base: position 1,741 of record JAUZSU010038349.1, read on the forward strand.
TTGATTCTGTGAACCTGCATCAATTACTAATGTTGTGTTTATTCCACGTATAGGACTATACACTACATTCTGTGAGTGCTGTCTGCGAATGGATAGTCGCCTTCACCTTTGTCTTCTTCTTCTTCACATACATACAGGAATTCAAGGTTAGTTAACAAAAAATTTACAGAAATTAACACAATACTCTGACAGAACTTTGTGATATGAATAAAATGTTGAGAGCTACTTTAGCAAAACATGGAAGTAATAATTATTATTTACACCCCATGTTTTAATCTAAACAGTGCCCACATAAACGTGTTTAACATGCAAAATGCATACACATTCAATAAAAAAGTCAGAAATGCGGTAGTTCAATAAGCCCTAAATATACAGAGCAGTAATGTATCAACATATTGCCAAGTTCTACAATTTTATGCACATTTACTATAACAACTAAAACATTAAAAGAAGGGAAATGATTTGGGATTCTGCTCTGACTAGGATTTTTACTCATTGCTATAAAGTAACATTGAATAAGCATTTACACACAGTATTGACATCACTGAGTCTTCTTTTGTTCTGTCCTCTATAGCAATTCACCATGAACGTGCGTATTGATCTACAGGAGTTCACATGACTGCACCCTTACAGCTAGTGTGTAATCAGTCAAGTGTTACTTTTAAACAATAATCTATTTTCTTTGTTTGTTTTTAATAAATTGTATCACAGTGGGAAGGCCAACAATTTAACACATTGCACTTTAGGCCTGTTGATAACAATAAAATCATTCCCCCACACTCATGACTTTTGAATTGTGAAATAAAAGCACATGATGTAATTTCTCGCTAATGCCTTGTGATTACTCTGTGGGGAAGAGGGGGGGGGTGTCCATCATTTAGCAAAACAGAGCATGAACCATAATTGTTCCTAATGTGGTTGGCTTACTTCTGTTTTTATAACAGGGTGGCAAACGTACAATCCCAAATCAGAAAGAAGTTAGAACGTGTATGCATGGAAATTTAGGGCTAGAAATGAGGTGAAAACTACATAATGACATAACATCCATGTCTTTTACAATGAGACACTTCAAATCAGCATACTGCACACATTGCAAAGGCATGGCTGTGAAAGAAGAGGGTACAGGAACTGGACTGACCTGCCTCCAGTAGAGTGTTTATGAGAATTTTCAAACAAAAATGGGACAAATGGGAAGAATGGGACAACACCTGAAACAATTCTTTACATCGTATCGCCCTCCCCTCAAAAAAAGTGGTAAATACATCAGCGTTCCAACTTGTTTTGAAACTGGTTACAAGCCTGAAATGCAGGAATGGCATATATTAACTACTGAAATTAGGTTGACCAGACAGAACATGAAACAATTTGGGTTTGTTCTGTCTGCAATTAGGTCAAAGTAAACTTTGCAAGAAACACTGCGTTTCTTATTTGCATTTTCTATATTGTCCCAGCTTTTTCTCTTTTGGGGGTTGTATTAGAAATAACAATTAATAAAACAATGTTCAAATTACTTCAGTCTATTACACTAAATAAAGCTTAAATGAACTACATGCTCATACCATTCTTACATCTGATTTGTAATTCTTTTATACTTAAAAACAACAGTTACATACACATGACATGAAAACATACACAATAAGTAAAATTGCCACATTAGTCAGCCTCTTTAGGCAATTAGTCCAGTTCCTTTCTGAAAGGGTAGTACCTCCACGTGTATTCTTCCTTTTCAGAAATATAATACTCTCTAAACCAAACTTACATTACTGTGTAAAAATAGAGGTGCAGGCCAGCCTCAGCTACATCTAAGGCACATCTGAGTCCCATATATGGCACATATATGCTCCATGTGACTGTCCATAGCATGGAGACATACTCCAAGTACAATTAACCTGTAATAGAGTCATAGTCATGCCAGAGCACATCAGTTCAGTATAAAGTTTGTGCTTAGCTGCTGGGCTGGAACAATTAGTCGCTGAATGATGATTCGCTGCCTGAACTCTCGTTGTCTTGTTCTTCCATCACTTTGCCAGAGTCAGGTAGAGGAGCATTGGGTGAACTGTGAGAGATATAATGCATCAGATGACTCAATAAAAGCTGTACCTCTGGACATTTAGCTGGCATTTCAGTCACACAGCGTTTCATTTATGCTGTTCATGTTGGATGCTTAGCCTGATGCTTAGTTTGGATGCTTAGTATTATGACTGACTGTATGTTAGCTGTTGAACATGGGGCCAATAAGATCCTAAATTAGCATCAGGTGCCACAGTGCCATGATTCACTCATCGGATATCAGGCGGACTGGACCGATCCACTTACTGATTCAGATTCCAGTACGCATATTGGACTGGACAATGAACCCACCATAATGTAAAATAACAATTCATTAAACCAATCTAGATTTCTTTTCACAGGATACCATGAACCTGTGGCAACTTCAGCCTGTAAGTACAATAACAAATAGAACAAATAACATTATATGCATGTTTGAATAAAACTGTTTGTTTGAAGTTACTTTGGTCTGGAAATGTAGACAAGAAAGACAGCTACTTTCTGTAGTAATCGGTGTAAAACCAGTGCGCTGAGAGGTGCACAAGGCAACAGATTCTCGCTGATGCTTTCAAGAAACATGATAAATATAAAGCAGACAAAAGCTAAAGGGATCTTCCACTGAGGGAATCAAAGCTTACCAACAATCCACTAGTTATTTCTACATTTCGCGTCTGGTCTCAGTTCAGACAGCACTTTAAGTTTTCCACTTCCTCCAAGTTGATGCCCATTCTGAATAATAATTTATTTGCCCCTTTGTTGTACGGTACTACATTTGTTACATGGCATGATAGGGGTATAAAATCTATCAATGATCTCTTTAGAGATGGTGTTTTTAGAACCTTTGCCGATATTTCTACAGCATTTAATTTGCCTCCTTCGCATTTGTTTCGTTATTTTCAAATCAGGCACTGTGCGCGCTCTCTTTTTCCGGATGGTTTAGAGCCTCCCGTTCGCCAACCATGGGAAGATCTGCTGTCTTTAAACCCTTCTTTAAAATCCTTCATATCCAAAGTGTATTTACGACTGAATTGGGCTTTACCATCTCAGATCTTTGGTGGAATAAATCCATTTGGATGATACGTGAATGTGCACCCTGCGTGAGGCTTCAGCTAATCCAATTTAAAATTTTTCATAGAGTTCATAGATCTAAACATCAATTGTCAGAATTTTACAAAATTGTCTCCTTGTAATCTAAGCCACATGTTTTTCTACTGCCCAACGTTGCAGAGATGCTGGTCTGCTTATTTTAGTACCATGTCAGATTCGTTGGGTGTCAAGCTGGATGTTTCCCCCTTGGTGGCGATATTTGGCCTCCCTGCCCAGCCATCCGCCTTTACTCCTAGACATATAGATTATAGATTTTATCCCTCACCTCTCTGCTGGCGAGACGCCACATTCTCTTTTAGTGGAGATCTGCGAAACCACCCTCCATCTCGTCGTGGTTGCAAGACGTTTTATACTTTCTTAAATTGGAGAAAATATCTTGCAGTCTAAAAGGGGACACCAATTCCTTTTTCTCCAAGTGGAATCCTCTTTCATCACATATTGATTCACTTTCTACACTGCCCGAAGATTGAATATTAAGTCAATCTTAGCATTTAGTTGTATTATATTTATTTATTTTCATTTTTATTTTATTTATTTGTTTTTGTTTAGTTATTTAGTATTACTTTGCCTCATTATAATGTATGCTTGTACGAATGTGTGTATGCGCGTGTGTAGGTAATTTATTAATTAATGAATGTATTTTATTTATCTTCTTTTCTCTTATTATTTTTTTAAATTTAGTGTTCATGCCCCAGTTTTGCCTTTGTCTGCCCTTATTGTCTGCTCATATTGTCCCTAGTGATGTTATGTCCTAACTGGCTTGGGAGTGGTCCCCCTAATGCCGAGCTTGTTTAGTTTTGGGGTGGGGGTGGGGAGGTTGTTTAAGTTTTGAATCTACAAAAAAATGGAAAAAAAAAAAAAAAAGCCAGGACCAGAAATTTGTATTGTTAAATATTGTTAAATAAATAAAATGTTCAAAAAAAATAAACATTTTATATAGGATACTGTAGTTTGCCAGGTATGACTAAAGGCCAAGATCCAAAATCCCGATAAATAGCAGTTTCCCCCCAAAAAACGCTAAAGGAATTACAAAGAAGGTGCTCAGTGAGTGGGTATACATGCACTTAATAATCTGATAATGATTGGATTTCTACAGGTATCTGATTATTCATGTGGTCATGTATACAGTATACTCTGATCTAGAAATAAGTTTTAAGTAATCTGATAAAGAAAGCTGGATTTTACAACAGTAATCGGAATACTATTGTAATGTATACCAGCTGCACGATTTCGATCGGATTTGGCAATCTGCTCATGTGCACAGACTGGCTAGCAACGCATATCTATAGAGTAGGTCACTTGAAGCAAATAAACCCCTAAAGATATGAATACTCACTCTAACAGACTGGGGTCCAGTCCCTCAAGGATCATTTTGTTTTTTATCGCCATCACTGGAACCCCCTGAAATGGAGACACAAATTAGCTTAAGGCCATCGTACTTTTTATAGACATTTTATAGTAAACACAACTACTGATACAGTAGTATACATAGGTACTCATAACTAAAGAGTAAATTCAAACAATCGGGCACACTGAGAAAAGACAGTTACATACCACTTGCACCATTTTGAGATATCTGGCATATCGTGGGTCCTTGGCTACAGTTATCACATTGTCTGCCACTGCCTCTGCCACTGTTTTATGTTCTTGAGAGACTTCTTGCGATTGTCCAGGAACCTGTAAACCGTATGTGAACCTTTAACCTTACTGATAGGTGGGGATGTTGCAATTATAGCCATGTAATCGTTTTTATTGTCAAACAGAAACCTTTTAGTCCAAATTCCAATTAGTCAATTTACATATCATAAAACAACCTAACAACACTCAGTCCCCCTAAATACCAGGTTAATACATTCATGGCAGTCAGGAGCTAACTGGCAGGACAGGGCACAAAGCGAGAGAAAAACCGGGCATGTGCCAAGCCATCGCAATGCTCACTTTTAAGTTTAGACGCCAAATGACCTAACACTGAGTCCTTAGAATGTCAGAGGAATGATTCAGGGAGAACATGCAAATTCCACTCAGGCAATGGCCAAGCCAGGACTTGAAGTAAGGTCTCTGGAGGCAACAACAGTGCAAACTATACAACCTAGCATATTTTCCTAAATATGGGGTCTTATTGGGAAGTGTTTAGAGGTGTACCTGGGGAGGAATAGATGAAGCTGTTGAGCCTGCAGCAGTACCAGTTGAAAGTGCTTGTGCATGAGTTTTTGGAGAAGGTCTCTGATCTACTCTGTCCACTGTAACTTCTTCTAAGCCAGGGATTGAGGACAACTGCAAAGTGTTTGTGGAAAAATATAATGATTCATATTACTTTTCATAGAGTTAAGCACTATAGTTATAGATTGATAAATAAATACATAGTGATCCACCATAAATATAATGAAATTGACTAAATGACATGCGAAATTACATGACATCTGGCCACATAAAGGCTTAAATAAAAAACAAAAAAAATCAGTCCATTATGCGTGTTGATCATTTACATGCACAACTTTTAATCCATGTACACATTTGGATGATACATCCATGTATGATTTAGACACTGATTAATTTACCTTTGCTTCCAAGATGCTGAGTGTGGTTTCAATTTGCTGGATCCGTAACGATATTGTCGAAAGTTTCTACAATGAATAAAAGAATACATTACCATGCTTAAATATGACGTTGCTTTACAAGTAGTTTCACATATAGTCTGCAGTTCTACATTGCTGGCTACATTCTATACTGAAAAATTCACCACATACCATTACTGACTACTAATATGTTGCGATTTACAGGGGTCGGACAATGAAACTGAAACACCTGGTTTTAGACAAAGGTTTGGCTATAGCAGGCCGGCCGTGTATATTGACCCTGTGGATCTTGACGGACAGTTCTGGTGGAAACAGGAGAGTTGAGGTGCACATTTAATTCTGCCATGATTTGGGCAGCCGTGGTTTTATGCTTTTTGAATACAATCCAGGTTAGCACCCGAACATCCCTTTCAGACAGCTTCCTCTTGCATCCACAGTTAAACCTTCTTGGTGGTATGACATTACCCTGGATACCGTGGCTCTTGATACAACACTAACCTCCCACATCAAAATGACAGGTGTTTCAGTTTCATTGTCTAACCCCTGTATTTTGACATTATTTAATTTGTTTCACATTTTAGAACACAGTTGTGGCTGATTATTACGAGAGTCAGACTTGTCACTTAAGAGACTTAAAATATTTAAAAGAACAAAGAAAAACATTTATTTGTGTCAACTGAGTGAAAGAACAGAACATATGAACATACTACCCTAAAACGTATGCCTAAATGATCGTGCCACAACTTCTGAAGACCCAAGAAGAGGGAGGAGCGTTGAATAATACAGACTTTACTCCATTAACCTGATCGAAACCTGATTAAGCATTTATGGAGACAGAGAAAGGCCAAACATATAGTGAACTCTTAGGCTGAACTCTTATAGTGCATCTCATTCTGGGATTAAATGCAGCATCAATAAAGCAAAAGGGGAAATGCAGTCTAATTCGGTTAATTGGACCACCGATTAATGGGACCAGCCGCTCGGACCAAAGAACGTGAGAAGCGAATAAGAAAAAGGAGCCACAAGTCTCACCTAGCGGATGCAAAGCCCATCAGCGATTTATGGGAGGATTTTTGGGATCTCCGGGAGAATTTATCAAAGGTCAGGAAATCCGAAAAGTTGTGTTGACAAGAGCAAAACCAGCAGGAGATGAACACTCCCACCACTTTCTTGATTTTGTTCAAGTGCAGTCCATCAAGAGAACGCGTCAGATCACACTGGATAAGTTTTTCAAACATTGACTGGAATTTAGTAAGAACTTGTTTTTTACAGTATTATGTTTCGCATGCTGAGTACCTATACATTGTGTTGTAGATTGTTTCGAAAAACTTGCTTGCACATTTATTTTTCAATAAACAAAGTTCGTAAGCAACAGTAGTTCTTGTTTGCAAGTAGGATAAGTCAGCAAATAACTACATAATGGCAGCTTTATAGAGGCCATTATTTATATTACTGTTCTGAGCCTTCAGTTACTTATACAGTATCTCCCACCTCGCTGTTATGAGTCAAAGTTGCATCATTTACAAATTAAACACTGAACCCTGCTACATTGGGTGCTGGAAATAAACTGCCTTGAGAAAACACTGTAGGTGCGACGAGTATTTAACTAAATTACAACTTTGCACACAAAGGCTAGGGAAAGAAAGTAAAGGCTCTGAAGCCCATGGCATTATATAAAGGACTTTAGCAGTTGCTCTGAGCATGTCTGCTAATATGAAACACAATAAACTGAGAGTACACATCACCATAGCAGGCTGCACAGAAGCACTGTGTAAATATGTCATCTTGTTAAAGGGAATACAATATCCACTAACAATTAGGCCTGCCAGCCTGCCATTTACCATCAACAAAGCGGAAAGCAGTTAACGGTTAACAACATAGCACAAGGTTATTTTGAGTTAATAGGCAATCAGGAAAATGTCTTTAGTGTAAATTGTGCATATACACTAACCGATACACAAACACACTGTTTCCTGGGAGAAATTAATAGAGACTTAGAGACTTGGCCAGGTGACTGGGTCACAGGATCTCTGAAATGATTAAAGGATGGCACCACTGGTCCCCTGGTCTGTGCATTCATCTGGTCATTAAATTGTACTGCGCAAAACTCTTCAGCCAACATTATATTAGATATACCTGTATTGTTTTAGTAATGGTAAAGTGACCATAAATTATTATTCCTTGGATTTATATTGGTTTTAGTAACAAGCATTTAGTGTGATCTCCCCTTGTACTTGAGCAATAGTAGCATCAGGCAGCTTTATCAGGATGGCAAGATGACCCTTATACAATTTGAAGGAGCTTGAACAGGGTGGTCTTTATGGAATGGTAGCAGCTAAGAATCCACTTTTTTTTCAGAAGAGGAATAGGGTGAAAAAGCTAAGATATGCTAAAAACTGGAAGGAAGATCAGTAGAAAATAATATTATGAGGGACAAATCTAAACATACTTAAAATTTAAACAACACATTCAATTGGGACCTTAGACTTTTGAGAGAGAAAGGGAGAGAGAGAGAAAGAGTGAGAGAGCAAAACACACATTATAACACACATTATCTTCTACATTCATTTATCTTGGCAGAGTCGTAGGGGACGGTGTAGACCCTAAACCCAGAATTCACTCGGCATAAGCAGAGGCCTCTAATTATAAATGTAATTATTTTTGCTTATATAAATTTTTTAGGTTTATCCCAACTGTCAGCAATTGTCTTGTTTATAT
>JAUZSU010038360.1:0-10190 GCA_034780255.1 Parotocinclus maculicauda
GATCTTACTGTTGTCTAAGAGAAAATATAGATAATAAAGAGATCTATTTTGGGATTCTTGTTTGTTCTGTGAATTTATCTCTTATATCTCTGTTGCCACTTCTACACTTCTCACAAAAATTAGGGGATATTTCAAAATCAATACGAGAACTGCTGGATAATCTGATCTTGTCCATGCCCCATCACTTGCAGTGTGTTTTGGCAGTCTTGGGTGACCATACACCCTACTGAACAGTCAATGTGTGACACTCTTGTTTGATATGCTTCTGTTCACCCCCATGAATATATGACTTGCTAATCAATCACGATAATTGAGTTTGTGTCTTATTTGCGTAATCGAACAACAACTTCCTTTGACTTTAATGAAAATAAATCAAATGCTTCTTTTTTAATCGCTTCATTCATTTTGAAATATCCCCTAATTCTAAAGCAGTGTATTTGTTAATGTTATCATTCCACATTAAATGCTTTGCCTTTGAAAATGTTTCAAAATTTGTGAATGTGTCATTTTCTAAAAGATGGAAAATAGAGACAGCAATACTGTTAATGAAAGCATAATATTGATGCATACATGGCACTAAAAAGCTGCTAAAGAAGATTAAACAATGAATAAATGAATTTATTGTGCTACGCATTATTATCACAGTATTCACAGCCGCCACCAGCTAAAAATAGTGCTAACATACCAACATCACTTGCTTGATAATTGAGCTGTGTTTCTGTGAGGGCTTGGCAGGCAATGATTGCACCTCTCTCACGTCTCACTAGAGAATCAATGGAGGTGGCACGTGCCAGGTTGGAGAACCAATTCCTCCTATCTGTGACGAGATTGAATCCTCCACAGCAAAGCAAGGCAGAGGAGAGGCGCTTCGGAATCAGGTGCGAGAGTGCCAAGAGAAAGCAGCATTTAATAAAAAAGAATTGGTGACTGTGAGAGCTTTGCTCTTGGGAGGCTAAAGGTTATCACGCTTCCGTTGAACCCCGCTCCTGACAACACACACCACACTGCTGTTACCATGGCAACGTAAGCCTCACAATGATGAGATATGTCAGGACTTGTAGGAGCTACCTGAACATTCCTACGCAGGGCTTAAGACAGAGAAATGCAGAACTCAGAAATAGAATAGAATAGAACGAGAGGGAGCGATGGAGTGTGGCCGAGAGCAAGAGAAAGCGTGAGAGAGAGAGAGAGAGAGAGAGAGATGACAAAGTAAGAGCGCAAGTTGATAGTGTGTTCAAGGTTACTGCGGAACAGACCTTTGCATGTGCATTAAGGATTCAGAACATAATTGGCTTTCGAGATGAGCTGTATAGTATAGAGAGAGGAGCAGCTCTGAGGAGTTGAGTGCACATCCAGATCACAGAAACAGTCTATGGGTGTGTGTGTGTGTGTGTGTGTGCGCTTTTCACTCTTTTTTATAGAGAAACTACAGATGTTGAATGTATGTTATAGCAGAGATCAGGCATCTGCTAATGTGCTGTCAGTATGTATGTGTGTGTGTGTGTGTGTGTGTGTGTGCAAAAGACAGATATAGAGAGAGGGGAAAAAGAGAGAATCATTAAAATTGCACACCAGCAGTAGAGAACAGAGACCGGTTTCTCAGCGTGTTTTATTGTGAGATGTGCCACAATCAAGATAACCACAACCATCAAATCATGTGCACACACAAGCAGCCATATAATATATCACCATTCCACTGTCATTTCAGCCCAGATGTGTCACTACCATTATGAACATTCTTCTGTACATATACACAGAAGACTTGCAGGCACGCTCCAATGTTATTAAAGCTTATATTTATATTTTTTTATCTCATTTTCACCCCATTGTAGTCACTGCCAATTGCTATTCACTGAGTTTTCTCCATGACATGACACAATAAGTAGCACATTGCCATTGCCTCTTTTCCACACGAAGTTCATACGAAGTCAGCAGCTCTACGTGTTTGGAGGAGTGCTTCAACGGCCCCTTTATGGATATAAAAATTATAGGTGCTTTGCTTAGATGAAAGAAGAAAGCACTACCAATTATTCTCTCTTGGACTCCTGGTCATGACTAGCCAAGACATCATTGGGATCAAATTTGTCTGGAGATTTTTTAAACTATGGTATTTCTGACAGCTTATTGTGTAGATTTTAAAACATTACATTTCTTCCAATTTAAATTAATCTGACAGGCTTACATTCAGTTGATTAAGATAAATGCTAGAAACATTTTATATGTGATACTAATATATTATTATTTGTATTTGTTAATAAGTTCTTAAAAGAACTGGATTGGAACCTCGCCTGGATTATTTTATTTAACTGAAGCCAAAACAACAAAAAGATATTTTAGAAAATGTGCAAGAATAAGTGAACATTATAAACAAAACCAAACTAAATTAGAAGTAAATGAAAACTAGACTTAGAGATTCCAAAACTAACTGAAATAGACCAGAACTGAAATGTGAAGCTATTATTCCTTTACTTTGTTTCTTAAATGTTACATTATAAACCAATTTCTATAAAAACAAACCAACCAACAAACAAAAACCTGCATAACAACAAGTTAAATATTGAAAGAATACTGAATTTCAATTTAAATAAAGACAAAACTAGTCTCACACACAAAGGAATTACAACCAAGTCTTTTGTTCCAGCCTATATTTTACAAAAAAAGGCAGGAAAAAGTTAACAGCTGTTTTATTCATTTATTTCAGGTACACTCCTCACAAACATTAGGGGATATTTTTATTATTTCATATCATCCCCTACTTTTTGTGAGAAGTTTTAGATACAATTATTAAGTATTCAGGCAAATAAATGCTTATCAAGTCCCATGTTTTCAGCGCTGAAAATGTAATGAGCTAAATAATAGTAAAACTAGCACGCTTAATCTTGCATGAAATATAAGCCTGTGGTCAATATAAGTGCTTTTTTCCCCACATACACATTAATATACACGCTACTTCAGAATTACTCACAACCTTGTTAAAACATTTTAATCTCTCACTGTTAAGTATGGTGGAGGTTAATATACATGGCCTTATGAACTCATTAAATTTTTAATTCTGACCTGGCTGCTTGTGCCAAAAAATTACAGCTGGGTCATGGTAATCTTCCAGCTGATGCAGACCAAGATCAATAGAAAATGGTTTCAAGCCCAGAGAATCAAGCTTTTAACATGACCATCCCAATTACACTGTGAAAATCCAATAACAACTTGAGAGATTCGCTAAAGAAGAGTCCACAAAAGAAGACTGAGGCCTTTGGATGATCTCAAGAGGCTCATTATTATGATAGACTGCTTGCTCTGAATTCTTCACTTTCATTAGTTTTTCCTCAAACGGAGGATGCACAAAGTGCTAAATGTAAGGATGGCAATAATTGCAGCATGTTTTTGGTAAAAAAGGTGTTGTGTCATTCCTCCAAATACATATATACCATGCAATATGTGATAGGATGCAGAAAGGTATAGGAACCTACAGCTACAGCTTCGTTCTGCTGCTGCATTCAAAACCCAAATTCATATTTTAACAAACACACAGCTGCAATATGAGCTGGTTTCTGGGCATCAACGAGTAAAAAATTAACCCCATCTCAGGCCCCTGTACATGTGATTTTTCCACTTTTACTAAATATTACATCAGTTCAAGAAAAAGCTTTACTTTTATTTTTTTTATTACGTTGAACAGCCATGGTACGCACACATCAGCCACAGTTTCTCTTCCAAACACACAATTTAAGTTGAAAGTGGTGAGTAATGCTGTCACTGTTCTCCTCTCCCTCATCTTCATCATCTCCATTCTCATGATCCATGGTTCACCATTGTGTTCTGTGCAGGAAAGAGACATTCAATCATACTCAGTATGTCCTCTCCTGATGTATTTAGTCATAACCGTATTAGATACTACATAATAAAAATAATAAAGTTAATGTAAATGAAACAAAAAATAGGTGAGGGAGAAGAAAAGATACAAAGCAAGATCTCTTTATTGAAATTCTAATAGCAGGAATCAGTGCTTTATTATATTTACTGTGACAGCGTTACAATTTTTGTGACACATTGACCAGTGACTTCATCTCATCCTACAGCCTGTGTGTGTTACTTATTGCCTGTCTAAAGAGCAGTGTCTGTAATGTTGAAGGCACATTATCAGGACATAGATCTGTGCAGGTCTGTCATCCATTCAGTGGGAGGGGTAATGATGCTGTATTATAATGACACTGATCAACTACTCCTGTAGAATGTGTGTTTTTGCCAAAGAGAAGGAGACAGCAAGTGAATGCATACACACTGTGACTGAGGCCCAGTGAGTGTGTGTGCCTTTGTGTTTGTGGGTCTCCATCATATTAATGTCACTATGCCAGCTGGCCTTTTCACATTTGTGTGAGTATTTTAAAGGCTCTTCCCTTTCCATTCTCCTGCTTCTCTGAGCTCTTACTCCTTCTATTTGTTTATTCTCAACATCTGTGAATGACCATGAGACAGACTGGTCATCCTGTAGCCAGAAGACAGAAACCTTTATAATCAGTTGCTACACTTACTAGGTAAAAAATAGGTTAAAAAAAAAATAGGTAGGGAATAAGCTATAAGAAATCAGCAAAGCAGTGTGTTTTCTTTATTAACTCAATCTCACACTACAAGCATCTATTTTAGTTTAGTTTTAAGACATGTAATAATCCTGCCTGCACAAGAACGAGTGTATTTTTAGCCCCACAGTAAGGACGGTGAATAAATGTTTGCAGTAGTAATATAACAGTAAAACATTTAACACACCAAATAGTTTTGGTAACAATTTGCAAGACAGACTTATTGATCATTCACACACAGAGTAGTCTTCAAAACCTTAGGTCAATAATACACTTGTGGTTTTAGCAATTATATAATGACCATATATAACACTGACCAAATGCAAACTTTGATTCGCATCACTCAATAATATTTTTTCCACTGACCATTCTGATCTTTGGGAGCTTTAATATTGTTTGCACCCCGTGTTCCTTAAAAAAAAAATAATAATAATAATAAAATAAATGAATAAATAAATAAATTAAAAAGTGGTTTCTCGGCTGCTTGCCTTCCAGAACGAATACTTCTGATCCAGCTTATTCAGACTGTAGAAGGGCCAATGTGTTATAATGATGAAGCTGCCGGTTGCTGCTGTTGCTCAAGTGTAAGGGGAGTTCACACTAAATGCTTGCCACTGAGCGACTATAGAAGGCATATTTGTCCTAATACTGCATTTAAAAAATGTGTTGTATTCTAATCAAGAGACTGAGAAATAACTAACATTATCATATTATATATACTGCTCACAAAAATAATGGTGCATTTCAAAATGAATATGAAGTGATCAAAAAAGGAAGCATTTGATTTTCATTTAACAACAGCATCAGAAAAGCAAATGAAAAGTCAAAGAAAGTTGTTCAGTTATGCAAATGAGATGCAAAAGTATTAGGATTGAGTAGCAAGTGAAATATCCCCTAATTTTTGTGAGCAGTGTATGATAAAGCCTAAACAGAATTTTAGAAACTTTCACTCGACAGTCTGTGACGTGTTTTTACACCTTGATTACGCAGGATTTGGGAAGGCACACACTTATCAAAGGTCTCACAGCTACATGCATATCAGAGAAAAACCAAGCAGTGAGGACTAAAGAACTCTCAGTTGAGCTCAGACACAGGATTGTGTGGTGGCACAGATCTGGATAAGGCTACAAAAAATAAATCTGCTGCACTGAAGGTTCGCAAGAGCAAAATGGCTTCCACAATTCTTAAATGAAAGAAGTGAGGAAAAAAACAGTAGTCTACCTAGAGCACAGTAAAGAAATATTATTTAATAAAAATCTGACCCAGAACAATGTGGACCTCAGACTAGGCTGAAGGTTATCCATCCAACCATAAACACACAGCTAAGACAACACAGGAGGGGGTTAAGGACAACTCTGTGAATGTCCTTGAGTGGCTCAGTCAGAGCCCTGATTTGCAATCGAACATCTCTGGAGAGACCTGAGGATGGCTGCTCACAGACAGACTCATCCAACCTGAAAGAGCTTGAGAGGATCTGGAGAAAAGAATGGCAGAAAATTCACAAATCTAGGTGTGAAAACCTTGTGGCAACAAGAGGCTGCAATCACTGCTTCAGCTAAGCAAAGGGTCTACCTATGTCTATACAATATTTTCCAATAAAAAAATCTCCTTGTTTCCAATTAGTCATTATGGGGTACTGAGTTTAGCCACAACATAAAATGTGAAAAGAGTGAAAGGGTCTGAAGACTTTCTGAATGCATTGCGTGTGTGTATATTTATAAATCTAATAACATTGTACAACTGTGATGGCTGGTCTTCCATCAAGGTTACGCTTACGCCAGCACTCCATGTGATCTGGGTATGGTTGTCCAAGTCCCTGTGACTCTGGACAGGAAAAAAATGTAGTTAAAGATCCATCAGTTAAAAAAATCCAACGGCTCTAATACCTATAGACAACACATCAAAAATTGTGTAAGCCAATTTGAAAAATATTCAGAGAACAAAAAACTATGTTGTAGATCTTTCTATATAGCAAAAGTTCTAGTTTGTATCCTTATTTTGGTAAAGCTTTGTACTGAACATGTTAGCACAAAATTTGGATGCCATAACTATTACTGAAGCCATTTTATACAGACTAATGGGAAATATATATACATTTTGTGTGTATATATCTCAGACATTGTAAACCTGTACTAGAATTGGTTAGTGCTATGACTCAAAGTAGTAAGGCAACCAGCTGCACTAAGTCAAATTTGGATTAGGTGCAGCCCTGGTGTTTGTACCCAATTAATATTATTAACTCTAATCATATCTAATCCTTTTATATGTAGAAGTACTTGTTCTTCAAAAATGGCATAATGCTAAGATGATATGGCATTATGATGACATAATGATATGGCAGCTACTGCGTGCAGACAATCCACAAACTTAGTGTGTTGAACAAGTCTAGTGTGTTACAGACATAACACTGAATGTAGCAACAATCAGTGATAAGTTCCAACCTCCTCCTGGTTATCTCTTTCCTTTAGTTTTCCTGCTTGGTTTTTATACAGCAGAAATCCGGTAATGTCCAGTTTGCTAAAGGTGGGCACTATATGGCAAGATCAACTGACTGGTAAACCAGTTTGGTCTCCACAGAGCTGTGTCCCAACAAACCGTCCGTTTTATGAAGAACTTTTCCAAAATACAAAGTAAACTAAAAATAATAATCAAGAAAATACAAATTATTATATTATATAAAATATAAAAAATATTATATTATATAATAAGACAAAAATAAGAGCAATAAAAAGTTGACATTTTATTTTCATCTTGGTTTCCACCAGTAGCATCATGCTTAATATTGCACTGCAGTAAAGTAAGACATCATAATGAAATTATCACGAAGTACTCTTAAGACAAGCAAAACACAGGAATGCAGGGCAATGCAGCAGTGATAATACAGTGAGATAATGTCACTGTGTGGCTCTTAACATTCTTAACATTTCCATGCCATAGAGACACTAAGTAAACCCTGACAGTCTCGCTAAGTGTTTGAGTAAGATTACCACAGAAATGCATTAAAGATACTGAATGTCTAATATACCATGGGAAATGTCACAGACATGTTCATGCTTCGGTTTGCAGGTTTACACCCTGGTTCTCTTTTCATGTTACTCATGTAATTAAAAGTATAGTAAGTTAGCTGTTTTGACAATACAAATCCAGTTCCTAACTTTAGCATTTCCTAACTTCAGCATTTCCTCAAGTCATGCCCCTCAAAACACATTTTGTCTTGCTAGTACAAGTGGGGAAGCTCTCTTAACTGACAGTCAATATTAGACAGAAGGTATACTTCCTTGACCTGTCTGATTTACATATATAGTGCATCATTGTTTATAGTGTCTAGTCATATAGAGTCAACCCTAGAATTACTGGCACCCCTCAAACGAGCACAAACAACGATATAAATAATCCATATAACTAACGGTTTGGAGAATTTATAGTTTGGAGAAAATGAAAACATTCCTGCAATAGCTCTATTTTAGGAATACTGTGTTATAATTCAAATATATTAAAGGCATATAGGGCAAACTTACAGACAGAATATTTTAAAAGAAGACAAAAGAAATTTGCATCTTTAGAGAAAAAACAACATAATTTTATTGCTCCTAGTCTCCAGGAACTGTCAATGATCATATTCCGTTTCCAGGGCTATAAATATGAAAAAAAAAAATGTACTTAACTGCATTTAAAATATTTGAACTTTGTCCAAGTATGTTGCGAGCATACTAGCAAATATATGTACTACAATTTATAATGCTAAAATATATTATATATTATAAATAACAAGTAAACTTTACTGATACTTCATAAATACATTTGTGAACTTAAGATAAATACATTACTATAAAATATACTTTTATTAATATTCAAAAAACTTTTATGCAGTGTTAAAGCACTACAAAACTGAATATGCAATTCAAAACTTATACTAAAGTACATTTTAACAGTGAATAATATTATTCTTAAAAAATACTTCCTTATAGTATACTAAAGCTTTAATTAGCAATAATTTCTTGTGGTTTTATGCATAATAAGAACATGATTTAATTATACTAAGTGTGCCTTAAAAGAACACATTTAAATCTATTTCTTACTACAAAACAAAAGTACTATATGTTTAGTTTAGTAATTCAGAATTATTTAATAATTTGTATTTTAAAGAAAATTCTTCCAAAGTTTGACAGAGTAAAGTATACTGCTCACAAAAATTAGGGGATATTTTAAAATGAAATACCCCAAATGAAATTTCTTAAATGTTTAAGAGCAGTGTATATCATGTAAACAATAAACATTTGTACTAACATTTGCACTAACATTTCATTTCAGTTTGCACTCAGGGAAGATGTCTATAGCAGATAATTTTCATTTGTAATATATAACTTCTTCTGACTGATAAGCAAATATCCTCCAATGAGCATGTATGAGCAATAATGTTCGATTCACCCACCGCTGTACATTCTGTTATTGTCAGCCAATGGGAATTTATTTATTTTGAAAATATTTTACACACCGCTTCACTGTGTAAATGTCACACACGCATATATTTGAATATAACACTGGATTAAGGTAGTTAAAATCTCATTCTGACAAGCTGACCCTGAAGTAACAGAAACACCCTGTTTACAGCTGTGTTTGATAGTTAGATTTAACTTTGTCATTGCACAGTACAAGTACATGGCAACAAAATGCAGTGTTATATCTTCAGTATTGTCCCATGAAAAGATGAAACAAAAAAATATTAACAAAAATATGACAGGTGTACTCACTTTTGAGAGATGCTAAATGTAATTGGATGACAGCAAAGGCTTTTTTTTCTATCAAGATATCCAAATAACCAGTGGCATGAAGGTGGGGCCAGATGGTAGTTTTGAAGACTCAAAGATGCAACTTTCTACAACGCTGTTTTTTTTTTTTTGCCCCTCTTACTACCCTCCTCACCGTGTACGGCATGAGATACATATTCATATATGGTTGATAAGAAATGTGAAGCTACACACTGCATCATTTATAGTTGCAAGAATTGTTGTCAGCTTTCAGGGGATGCATAATGAGTTCCACTAAATACCAGGAGCTCAGGAGCTCAAAAATTCCTGCCTCTGCCAGAAGGCTAAAACTTGGCTGTGTGTGGACCTATCAGCATAATGATGACACAAAAACAAACATCGAAATCCACACAGAAAATGGTCATGGGAGCACTAATCAAGTCTTTGCAATGGCCCCTTTGAAGTCAATTAATACATGCGGTGTATATTACAGCGAGCAGTCAACAAGTGAAAACCCAAGAATAACCAGGAACTGTAAATGAAAGGTTTAAGATTCAAAGTGTTCCCCAACCATGCGACTCAGTGCTATTATTATTATTATTCCTGTTACTATAGAGCACCACTCTTCCATTATAAAACATAGCAGAAAAATACAAATACACAACATACCCAAGCTTAAGCCTGAGGTTTGACTTATTGCATGTGTGGTTTATTTAGTATATTGATTTCTTTTGCCAGAAATTATAAAGTGGAATGTATCTATATACAGTCGATTCCGTTTGATTGGACCACCGGTTAATGGGACCAGCCGCTTATTCGGACCAAATCCTAAATTAACGAAACAAATCCTATTATATACGTGTAATGT
>JAUZSU010038371.1:0-10190 GCA_034780255.1 Parotocinclus maculicauda
ACGGTTGGGCAGAGGAGCACCAATAATTTTTTCAGCAGTTCTGATTGTTCATTGCAGTCGGTTCCTGTCGTGTTTTGTATCTGCTCCAAACCAGATTGTGATGGACGAGCACAAGACAGATTTAATGATTCCAGAGTAGAACTGCCTCAGCAGTTCCTGTGGCAGACCATAGTTTTTCAGTTGGCGCAGAAAGTACATCCTCTGTTGAGCCTCTCTGAGGATGGAGCTGATGTTGAGTTCCCATTTCAGGTTCTGAGAGATGGTAGTTTCCAGTAACTTGAGGGTCTTCACAGTCGTCACAGGGCTGTCAGTTATAGTGATGGGTAGCAGTGGTGAAGGGTGTCTCCTGAAGTCCACTGTCATCTCCACAGTCTTGAGAGTGTTCAGCACCAGATTATTTCGGCTGCACCAAAGCACCAGCTGTTTAACCTCCCGACGATATGCAGACTCGTCGCCATCTTGTATGAGTCCGATGACTGTTGTGTCATCTTCTTCAGGAGTTTAACTGTTGGGTCGTTTGATATGCAGTCGTTGGACTGGAAACTGGAACACATGACAAGGAAGAGAAGACGAGACCCACCAATGCAGTGAACAGGAAGGTATATAGGGAAAGCGTGACAGGCTATAAGTGAGCAGCCTGCTGTGAAAATAGAAAAGTGTCAGATGGGAGCCATTCATAGTGTTCAACATTCTAAAACAGTCAAATAATGGACTTTTTTTTACTCCAGTACAGTACAGTATCACTTATAACTGATATTTTTTACAGTCTAAGCAATTGTGGATTTAGGTCCTTGTTCAAGGGCCCAACATTGGCAGCTTGACAGAGATAAAATTTGAACCCTGGACCTTCTGGTACAAAATTTACTACCTTAACTACTCCCCTCCACAGCTGATTTGTAACTCATCAGATGATTATGATCCCCTTCATCAGGTGTGTTTGGGCCAATCAATTGGAGTATTGACTGGGGCCAGAAGTAAGCAATTTTGAACATCTCACACAAAGGTGGGCTAAAATATATCAGGAATAGATAACATACTGAATTGTATGCCTAACCTGGAGAAGTGGATGAAAACTGAACTGGGCTAATATAATGCTTTTTTTTATTGATTCCACTAAACCTAAAGTGTTTTCAGTATTTTTAATAAGGGTCTCTGTGTAATGGAGCACTGTTTAAGTGAAAATGGATTTCATACTGAAGGTCAGTTTAAATGTACTTTGTATTAATGCATTAGTTATAATACATTCAGTAAAGCTGACTAAAATTCCCAATGTTGAGTACAACCCTTTTAAACTTCTAAAAGATCTAAATTACAACACTTGCAGTGGTGAAGTGGAGTGTTTATTATTTGTGCCAACAGATTTTCTGAGAACACATGGGTAATGTTGCATGTAGATTTACACACATTTAGCATAAATCCCTTCATAAATGATTTTGGTGTCCACTCAACAACCATTCGGACTAAAAACAATAGTAATTAAAAAGCAATAATAATAAATTGTACTGAACCCTCACTGTTAACCATTGGTGACCACAAACGCTCTTAAGCCAACATTTACAACCCTTGGCTCTTGCTCTGCAGCATGTGTCGATTTAATCAGATCACTACGTGCGGGTGTCAGATGGTGGTCAGGAATGTGTGCTTTCTGTGGAAAACAATTTGCAATAAATCATCTCACACCTGAAAATGGACCAGTTATCATTTAGAACACATTTCAAAAGCAGGATGAAGAATATGGGAAGATATTCTTAGCAAATGGCAGATAAGAGCCATTCACTGTTTTACATTTTGCCAGGCAAAGTGTTTATGACAGAGTACAATTCAATTTTAGGGATGGAATATTTGTCCAATACTGAGAGGTGGAAATGTTCTAGTAAAAAGGAAAAACACTACAATCCACCCTGTACGTTAGAACATAAGACAAACGACCTCGTTTCGAGTGTAGCAGTGCAACCCCAGGAAGTTTATAACGCAGCTGCCACTACTTTGTCTGGGGCTGCTTTCACAGCTTTGAAGGGTGACCATAGCCTGCAGTCGTGGCAATTATATGATACTATTTAGACAGAGCACAGATCAGTCTTGCTACATTAGATGACACATTGTTCCCTGTAGGTCTTGTTTACAGAAATCACTGCATTAGTTGGCATGGATGCCCCAGCTTACAGATTACCGTGAGTAACACTTCCTTCCATTTTGAGGCTAAATATAGTTGAATTGCTGTGTCTTACATTAGTATCGAATGCCTACGATGATAAACCCTTGAGTAGCTTTCATTTCAAGTGTCATCAAGACATGATTGCTCATCAGTCAATCAATCAAAGGTGTTTGTATTGTGCTTTTACTTGCTGTTGTCACAAAGCAGCATTACAGAAATCTGAGACCAGCTAAAGGTGACAAAGAAAAACTCTCTCAGGTGAAAATATATCATATATTATATATCATATATCATAAAAAAGATGAGCAAATTGCAGGTTAGTTACACTTTAAATGGACCTTCCCAAACACTTTTTGACAGATTCACTAACACTGCATGTATGTATGTTAATGAATACCAAACGTTCAAAAGTTTCCCTTCCTCTCTCTAACTTAGTCAGAAGTCACCACATAAAGTTAACTGAATACAGAAACAACATCCATTTTAACCATTTGTATTAAATAAGAAAATTATTATTATTATTATTTTTATTATTATTATTATTATTATTATTATTATTAATCATTATTTATCATCATCATCATAATGATTTCTGATTCTGCTGACATGGTAAGGTAAAGCCAGCTGGCAAAAATTCACACATTTACACTTAACATCAGACTATTCAAAATAAAACATGTTCATTGATCCAGTTAGTCAATCTGAGTGCAGATTTTATTTAGACATGCAGAGAAAGGACTGTTTTGTTCTGTTTGCATGTTGTTGGTAATCAATCATGAACAGACATATGGATTGGATTGAGCTGGTCTTGACAAATTTTTCCAAATCCCTCTTACCCCCAAGAGAAGAAGACCAAGAGACCAAGGTCCAATGAGTTTAAGACCAAGACGATACAGAGACTTACTACTTACTAAAACACTATTTTCAGGCCATTGCCATAATATTGAAAATATCTCAAACTGTTTTTTAAATCTCTCAATTTTATCAACAGTTAATAGAATATAAGCAGAACTTGGCAAAAAATGTTCTGATGGAAAGTTTTCTTAACTCACTTAAGGGGTGGGGGGGTGCAATCCATCGTAGAGCACACACACAGTCACCAGTAAGGACCACTTTAGAGACACCAATTAACCTAACACGCATGTCTTTGGACTGTGGAAGGAAACCGGAGTACCCGGAGTAAAGGCATTCAGACACAGGGAGGACATGCAGATTTCACACAGAAAAGACCCAAGCCGCTCCACCCTGGGATTTATTCTGGAACCTTCTTGCTGTGAGGCAGCAGTGCTACCCATCGAGATACCGTGCTACCCCTAATAGCATCCCATTTAAATGTATTATAAAAAATAACACTTTTGAATAATTTGGGAAAAGGGAAAGTGTCTATGCACCATCTGCACCAGCCTGTGAGTAAATTATTATTCATGTGTAAAGATCACCAGAGTTGACCCTGGCTTCTCCAAACCAAAGGTTGCACAATTAGAATAATTATTAGGCAATTTGTGGTACAACTAGGCATTCTACCCTGTCACTGCATCACCAAGTTAGAAATGTTGCAAGCTCTACTGATTTTGCATTATTGCAATTTTTAAATTAGAATCTTAGGAGTAAAACTGAAATAAGACATTTAATGGTGTTTAATGGTTTATATAAATCTGAACGCGTGAACAAACAATTAGCTACACACCTGCAACATGCTCAAATCCAGTTTAGCAGAACCATTAAGAAGCTGAAAACACACAGAGCGGAAATTACCCATCTGGATGAAGACACAAGTGCATTTTGGATAACAGATGGACATTTACAAAAGATGGTAGCATTTCAAGGTCACCTGTATGACCATGTATCAAATGAAATCTTTTTAGGTTCTGTGGAATATAGCCAGTTAAAAAACAAAATTTAGCTATTGCAACAATAATGTTTTGCTTTTTCACAAAATAATTGAATCACCATTGTTAAGTATGTTTTTTCCTCAAAAGTCCTTAGGAAACTTTGATAGATCATGAACTCCATTAAATACCAGGAGATTTTAAATGGAAATCTGGCTGCATTTGCCAGGAATTAAGAGTCATGACTGGAACTTTAGCAGGACAGTGATCCAGGATATACAATATCATCCAAAAGTCTTAGGCCAACAGTAGATTGGCCTAGTTTTTTTAGCAATGTGATAATTACATATGTAGCATGCGATTCCCCCATAGTGTTGGTCTTACAAGATGCCAGGGATGTCTCTAGGCTATTTGTAGTACTAAGAAAGACACAAAATTAAGAGGGGCACATTCATTCTTGACAATCAATCAAGTTCACGACTATGCATAAAAATAAGCTTGATAAACAGTAACTAAATTAAAGTTATTTACCTCAGAAGTGGGCGTTACCATATCATGGATGGGAAGTGAATAATAAATGCTTCGAACAAATTCTAGGCAAAGTGGCTAGCCAAAATATATAGATGCAAGATATTGTTACCTTGTCTACAGCATGGCTGACTTTCTTTTAACAAATTTGCGGACGTCCAATAATTTATGTAAAAAAAAAAAATGGCTTTGACTGAAAGCATTAGCCACTCTGGCATTATGGAAATGTAGTGCATCTTGAGAAGTGTAGATTTCTCTGTTGTTCTCATCAGCAATCCTGGATAGTATTGATTTTTTACCACTGTGATTTAGTAGGGCACATAGAACATTTTACTTGGGCAAGTAAACTGTGTCTGATGACACCCCTAGTGGGTTTGGTTTAAAAAAGAATGCTTGTCCAGAAAATAGCTGGTAAGAATCCACTGTTAAGAATGGTGAAGGATTAGTGATTATTTGGGTCTGCTGTCCCTCCAAAGGCCCTGGAAAACTTGGCAACATCAGGAGCACTATTGGGGGCAAGGTGATTTTAAAAAGTCTGACAGCATCTGCCAAGAATCATGGCAGGACGTTTCAGCATAACAATGTTCCAAGACATACACAAATGGTTCTATGATTACAAACTCAAGCTTAGAAAGAATCCAGCCCATTTCTACTATTATTATTTATCTTTGGGGCAGACATTTTTTCCCCACCCTGCTGGACACCTTGGGTCGCTCCAAACTAGTTTGTGAAACTAAGAAAGAAAACATACTGTAGTTACTGGTTATTGTGAGAACTTGTTATTATCATTTTTTTTAGAAATAGGCAGATAGGTTTTTAAATCTAGCATTTCGCTCCTTGTACACAATAAAACGAGGCTGCTAACTGCAGAGGAAACGCGCACCGGTGCCAGTGACGTAACCTAATCGCTCTTCTTTCTTCACAGTCTGCGCTGCTTGGCTGCAGAGCGCACCGAGCCTTTCCTCCACGGCAACCAGCTTTCCATCCAGGAGCAACACACACACTACCATAACAGGAACGTATCAATGTAAGTTACGTTAGAGTATATGCACCACACACTACTCACAAAAACTAGGGGATACTTCAAATATTCAAATATACCATAATGAAATATACCCTATTTTCTGTGAGCAGGTACCATATATATATGCTTTTATTTGTGGTTATGAAACACTTGTACTTTCTGGATTGCCTCCTTATTGTATGAATATTCTTTAAGATTTGAAAAAAATGTATTTTGTGCCATAATTTGTTACACTTATTAAATTAAGCAGTTAGGCTCATTATGCCGTTCATTCATCAGGTTTATTCCAGCTGTCGTGATGCCAAAAGCAACCGATCGACCTTGTAACTGTTTATGAAGTACAGCAGTTGAACAGCCGGATATATCCACAATATGGAGAACGTTTCGAATCCCATCAAGGCGAACCCACATTGTAACTTCAGCATGTACTTTTATTACTACAGTTCTCCAAACAGGAGTGATTTAAACTGCACGCCGCCGGAGGATTACTTCTTTTACGCAGATCTCTACGTTGTCTTACCGGTCATCTACTCCGTGATTTGTGCCGTGGGCTTGACTGGGAACACAGCGATTATATATGTCATACTGAAAGCACCTAAAATGAAGACAGTGACTAACATGTTTATTCTGAACTTGGCCATAGCGGACGATCTATTCACCTTAGTTTTGCCCATCAACATCGCCGAGCATCTTCTACACTACTGGCCCTTTGGAGAAGTGCTGTGCAAGATCATCCTAAGCATTGACCACTATAACATCTTCTCCAGCATTTATTTCCTTACCGTTATGAGCATTGATCGGTATCTGGTGGTGCTGGCCACGGTGCGCTCAAAGCGCATGCCATATCGCACCTACAGGGCGGCAAAAATAGTCAGCCTGTGCGTCTGGATGCTGGTCATTTTAATCGTGCTGCCATTTACAGTATTTGGGTCGGTTTACGTCAGCCCAGACGACACTGAAAGAAAAAGTTGTGTTCTCAGTTTCCCCAGTCCCGAAGGTCTGTGGTTCAAAGCGAGCAGGATTTACACCCTCATACTTGGTTTTGCCATTCCCGTCTCCACCATCTGCATCCTCTACACCATGATGCTATACAAACTACGTAACATGAGACTAAACTCAAACGCTAAGGCGCTGGACAAAGCTAAAAAGAAAGTGACCATCATGGTGTTCATCGTGCTTGCAGTATGCCTGTTCTGCTGGACGCCTTTCCATTTAAGTACCATCGTAGCTTTAACCACGGATCTGGGTACCACGCCGCTGGTCATTGGAATCTCCTACTTTATCACCAGCCTGAGTTACGCCAACTCCTGTCTGAATCCGTTCCTTTACGCCTTCCTGGACGACAGCTTCAGGAAAGCCTTTAAAAAGATGCTTGAATGCCGGGCTGCTTGAGTCACTTCGATATCGTGGCTAAAAAGAGCAATTACGCACCGAAATGCACCAAAGTGCGTTAAAGTGACTTCAAACTTACGTGAGCATTTGTCTCCCTCTTGTGCCACTATGTGAATCTTTCAGTATAAGGGTTTGAAAATGACTGTGCTCATCTTCCCATCGACACTGCCATTAAGTAACGATTGCATTAATACGGTGGGTTCTGGACATTTGATGTGCACGTGTGTATTTTAGAAGTACAAGACACGATACATGGCCTTCAATGTTCTCAATAAAATTGATTACATCATGTGCTTTATTTGTCTTACTGACAGTTTGGTGGTCTAAATGATTCAAATATTGTGTAATTATTTGGTATGTCATTAAAGACTTTCTACAGGTGTCAGTTTCTTTTAAACATGTAGGACAATTGGTCAGTTATTTTGACAATAATCTGTTTATTTTACCATGTTTTTACCCTGCTTTTTCCTGATCGGATTGGCAGTTGCTCATGTGTGCGGGCACGAGTGTGCTCTGGACAGGATGCAAGTCCATTGCAGGGCTGGGTATGGGGTTGCTGTGTATGATGCCTCAGTCAAAAAGCACTGCTGGGACTTGAACCTTTTCCCTATGGTGGTATATGGGCAGGGACAGTTCTTTACTACTTGTTGTACTGGGGCGTACACTGGATTTAGAGGGGCACAGCTATATCTCTCTGCTTGCTAATCAGTTGTGGGTTCATAAAAGCATAGAAAAAATGCCTGTTAAACACTAAGTGGATCGTGGTATTTTAACACTAAAGCAAGCCTTACTCTGCCATGGTTAAGAAAGACTGCTGTGCCACTTGAGCGTCCATTTGTCTGGTATAGGCCTACTTTTAGGGCACATACAAACGCATACTCATACAAAATGCACACACTAAGGGGAATTTGGAGACACCAGGTAACGTAGCAAATATCTTAGAAATGTGGGAGGAAATCTACGTAGACAGGGGGAGAACATGCAAACCCCCTAGAGGGGGCACCTAGGGTCATGATCGAACTGGGGATCATGACGCTGTGAGGTGGCAGTGCTAACCACTGCACTAGCACCGCATGGATGTATTCTTTATTATGTAATTTATTCAACCATAATAAAAACGTAATAGATTACTTAAAGACTAAATTAATGTTGAAAAATAAACAGATAAAACCAGCAACATTTTCTTTTTCTGTATGTACAGTAAATGTGGGTACAGTAAATATAGCACCATAAACTTTCACCAGAATTCAACCATTCATTTTTGATATTACTATGTCAGTCCAATAAAAGGTTTAATTCTAAAAAATACAAACACAGTAATCCAAGCTAAATTAATTTAAATGACTAATTTACATAATACACCCCATTTTATACTCTGATGTCTAACAAAGCCAGCAAAAAACTAAGATTTCTGATGATCTTTTTAATATTTCTTTATTGGTTTTCTCCAGGTACATTAGGTAAATTGTCTTGTCTAATGTGTGAGTGTTAAAAGTACTCTTATGTTCTAATTGACTAAATAAGCACACTGTAAAATAAAATAGTTTATTTTATCAGATGATAGAATTATTTTATTTTTAGTCATTGCAAAAACTAGCTGAAGCAGTGAAAAAGAAAATGTATTAACAGATCACATGCGGAATTCCTAAAAAAGGACATTTATTAAACATTTGGATGCTCTGTCAGAAAGACAACAGATCATTCAACTGGCCAAGTTTAAACTAGACTTGTGCACTGTGCATACAAACCACAGGCCCATGCCTAATTAGTGACCTTGCATGTTTAAGGTGGTAGTTACTACAGGCTCCAGCATACGGCATGGTACGAGGATGGTTAGGCAATAATTCGGGTGTGCAACAGGATTCATGTATTGAGAAGAGGTGGTACAGTGCAATGAATGTCTCACTTGATGTCTAATAGAATATAGTTATTGCATTTAAGCAAACTAAAGGCCAAAGTATAATAGAAGTAGCTAAATTTGCAGGTGTATTAATGTGTCACACAGGTCTACCAGCAGTGGCAAAAATCTAATCTTGCTATTATTTCTCGTTAGAATTCATAAAGATGTAACAGGTTATTAGGTACATTTTAGTCACAGATGACCAATTTTATGTTCAGTGAGTATGTCTTGTCTTTTCTGGTCAATTTGACCAGGTTAAATTGTTCACTCGACCATGCCATAAGATGAACAACCTATCTGACCGTGATGAAGTAGGTGGCACTGTCACCTCACAGTTCACCCAGTTCAATCACAACCCTGGACGTCTGTGTGGAGTTTAAATGTCCTTCCAGTGTCTTTGTGGGTTTAGTCTGGGTATTGTAGTTTTCTCACACATTCCAAAGGTGTGAGAATGTGTCTGGCTAGTGTTCTGCTGTCATGAACAGACATTGATGCAAGATATAATAAAGCAAATAAAACACAAACCATGATAGAGCAAGGACTATAATCGCAAGGTATAACAACTGGCACTGGTGTGACATGGCAGCATATGTTACTAATATGCTACACCACCAACAAGGACCAAGTTCTAGTCTTACTGGTGCCTCTGGACTGGAAGGGTGATATTAAGACAATTGTCTGAGCAAGGAGAGGCTGGACATTAAACAAGATAAGTAAATATATTACATTTGATTAAATATTTTTAAGAAAAAATGATCCAACATTACATATCTGTCTGTGGTAAAATATGTGAACCTTTACTTTTTAGTGCTGGTGTCATCCCCAATAAATGCAATTGCATGTTTACAGTAGCTGTTGATCAGTTCTGCGCATCAACTTGGAAAATATTTGCCCATTCTCCCACACATAACAACCCTGCATGTGTCACTACAGGTCCTTCCACAGCATTTCTATTGTATTAAAGCCAAAACTCAACTTTAAATTAACTTTATGATTTACTGAATACAAAGAGCAGCAATTGCAGTGAAAGATACAATGTCTTTAAAATGTATTTTAATACATTAAGTACAGAAATTATATTGCTACAGTAAGTACAGAAATTATTCCGGCCCCCTTTAAATTTTGCACTCTTTGTTTTATTGTAACCATTTGCAAAAATCAAAAAAGTTCATTTTATTTAGAACTAATGTACACTAAGCATCCCAGCTTGACAGAAAAAAACAGAAATGTAGAAATGTTTGTAAATGTATTAAAAAAGAAAAACTGACATACCACATGGTCATATGTATTCAGACCCTTTGCTGTGACACTCATATTTAACTCACAAGCTGTCCATTTCTTCTTATCCTTCTTGAGATGGTT
>JAUZSU010038382.1:0-21730 GCA_034780255.1 Parotocinclus maculicauda
TGTGTGTGTGTGTGTGTGTGTGTGTGTGTGTGTGTGTGTGTGTGTGTGTGTGTGTGTGTGTGTGTGTGTGTGTAAGTAAGCATCATGCAGAGGTTTTTTGTATGCAGTTACTGGGTAATAGGTCATATTTAAAGGCAGGATGGGTGATGACAAATACGAAGCTGTTCTCAAAGAAAACCTGTTTCAGTCTGCAATAGACTTAAGACTAGGGCAGAAGTTCCCTTTCCAACCAGCGCATCTTGCACATGCTGCCAGATCTACAGAGGAGTGGTTCAAAAGCAAGAACCTCAAAGTACTGTGGTGGACAAGTCAAAGCCCAGACATCAGTCTGTATGAGAGTATGTGCAATGAGAAATTATTAAATTGCTGTTCATCAGTGCTGTCCAACCACTCTGGAATAGCTCAAGGGATGCCAGCAGCGTAGGCAAAAGTTTCAGGAACAAAATGTGCAAAGTTGGGAAACCCACATCCTAAAAGTTGCAGCTGTAATTGTAGCAAAATGTTTTGTGGCCAAGTGTTTATAACGTTGTTAATAGTGTTTGTTTGTAGTTTATAAATGTTATAAATTGTTATAATTGATCTCTACATAAATCTGACAACTGAATCAATGTATGATGATTCTTTCTCAGGTCATATACCACATGTCAGCTCATCTGCCACAGACATTTGTTTTGCTCGTCAGCACAACGTTTCAGACAGCAGTAACCAGTGTTTTGCCTCCACTAACGGCCACCTGCCCAACCACCTGGCTACCCAGAGGCCTGGTGCCATCGACAACCAGCCCCTAGTTACTTCTGAGCCAATGAAGGTAACCTGTATGTTAGTTTTAACTTAACTTAACTAATGCATCTCCTAAAAAGTAAATTATTATAATATTTTATATATATATATATTATTATATAAACAACAGTTTGGGGATGTTGGAAAGATTCTGTTCAATATTATTAATGAGCACTGCTTAATAAGCTTGCCTATTGCTATGCTAGCTTACAGTTGAATTGATGCCAAATTCTAGTTGAGCTTTGGACAAAAGACTATATTTACCTAGGTAATGATATTAATTTAGATTACCATCTTGTAATACCATTTAAGCAGCAGGATTGAGGAATATGTGATGCTGTGAAATTGACTACAGTGAATCACTGTGTGTGAGGCTCAGTGTGTAATTGGTGTTGTTTGACACACTGTAATAACACCTTGTCCTGCTTACTGACTCACTCTTACTGTAAGTCCAATTATATGCCCATATTCAGTGCACTCACAACAAGTCATTCTTTTTTTCTACATGTGCCAGGCTTCAGCATGTTGTTGACATTGAACTGATTCAGCAGATGATCCAATGTCATTGGTGTTACATTGCATTTCAAACAGCTGATGTTTTAGCTAAAGTTTTCATGCGTTACAGAAGCTGTTTCTTGTAAACAAAATTACATTACATTAGCTTTTTTTTTTCCTGTAAGGCACCGTCAATAACCATGGAGGGTGGGCGCTTGAGAAGAACCCTAGCTCTGAATGCTGGCCAGGACTTTGAGACAGTACCAGAAGCAGTATGGAGGGCACTTTACCACTGGTATGGAGCCAATCTCAGTCTGCCCAGACCGGTATGTGTGCCAGGCTTCATTGCTAATTCCAGTTGGAGCACAGTTGTATTTGAATTCCTAAAACATCTTAGCAATGTTACCAGGTTTAAATTATTACAATTGTTTCATTGTTTCATGTACTATAAGTGCACCTGACAGTTGTTGCTCTTGGTTAATGTGCCACTGTAAATAAACAGCTTAGATGCATATATACACACTATTAATGTCAACAAATTTACTATTATAAAATTGTAAGAGGCATTAAATAATAGGTTGTCCAGGTTAATCAAGAAATGTTAAATACTATTCAAGATAACATTTTTGGTGCTGCCGTCTGGCTGCTCTTATCAGTTTCACTTTGTTTTTCTGTCTGCAGGTGATCAAGTCTGTCAACACAGACCAGGCGGAACTAGAGCTGTTCCCTCGTTATTTGCTCTTCTTACGGCAACAGCCAGCCACACGCTCCCCCCAGTCCAACATCTGGGTTAACATGGGTATGAGCAGCCTGCGAATGTTCCCTCCACACTTTCCTCGAGGTAATGTAAGCCCGCAGCAAGAGAGAGGCTCCCTTCACTGTTCTGGTGCAAACTAATCTCCTAAAACACCTTCAAAGGGGATTTGGGCCAGCAAATTAGTGACTGGCAGCACTGAAATCCCAGTTTCTGACCAATCCCAGCACCCATCTCTGCTTATTATGCACATACCCACTGGCTTGCTCAGCAGCAGAGATACAGTGTATTTATTTATTTATTTATTTATTTATTTATTTTTTACAATTTGGTTATGGAGCTCATTACCTCTGTTTCATGAGGCATTATGTTGGTGAGCATTATAAATCCAGTAATGACATTTTGGCTATTTGATGTTGTAGTGGGCTGCTCATATGGTTCACATCTCAGTCACAACTTCTCCTCCTGCTGTGCGTTATAGGAAGAAATGGGTGCTCCTCTACAGATGATTGCTTCTAATGATGCTGCACATGGGATTTAGGGTATTAACATTAAACACCGTTAATCAGTCTCCTTGTACTGATATTTATCTAATTTATTTATGTGCTTCTACTTGTCTTTTTACTGGCTTTGTTTATCTCTCAAACTGATTTTTAATTGGTTCCTATAAAATGATCTAAGCCCTTTCTTGCTGCTACCTTACAACTAATCCTTGCAATTGGCTGAAGTTGTTCAGTGGTTATGGCAGTGTACTTGGCATTCCTTAGTAGACAGTGAACACAACATAGACTTCAGAGTATATCCATTACAAAAACAACAGACTATGATTTATTAAATTGTATGTTATGTGATGTTGGTTTTTCCACTCTCCCATAGGGAACGTGCCATCTCCAAATGCTCCTCTGAAGCGTGTGCTAGCCTACACCGGCTGTTTCAGTCGAGTGAGCACTGTTAAGGACATCCATGATTACCTGTCTCAGAGGTTACGCATTAAAGAGGAAGACATGCGTCTGTGGCTCTACAACAGTGAGGTTAGACATTCTGGAATGCCCCTGTGCTATAGCTTATATCTGTTTGGCTGTACTTTGGAAAATGACTGGTAATTTTTCGCACCGTGCTGTAAATAAGCATCCGTATTGTTCTGCTTAATGGTTGGTTATGGATGTGATGTAATTATTTGTTGTTCCTCTAAAATCCTCCTTTTAGAATTACCTCACTCTTCTGGATGATGAAGATCACACTTTAGAAAGTTTAAAAATTGAAGATGAGCAGCATTTAGTGATTGAGGGTATGTCTGTGACCTTTTTCACCTCATGTTGAGATTTTTCTTTTTCAGCAAGTTAAAATAATTAATTCTCAAATGATTTTCTCTCACTAGTTCGAAACAAAGATATGAGCTGGCCAGAGGAAATGTCCTTCATTGCTAACAGCAGCAAAATCGACAGGCACAAAGGTAACAACAGGTCATGGAATTGATTTAATCTCATTCATATAGGTTCATGCATATGTTGTACAACCCGATATTGGGACACTGTATGCAAAATGCTAGATTAAAAATGCAGTGTGTCTTTAGATTTACTTAGATTTATATTTAATTGCAGACAGTATACAGCCAAGATATTTCATGGTGTGTTTGGTCAATTTCACTTCCTTAATACACTTCCATTCTTGCATTTCAGGCCTGTAACACAATCCAAAAAAGTTGGCATGGGTTAATTAAGGGCTATTGATTACGTCAAAAATATACTGCTCACAAAAATTAGGGGATACTTCAAAATTAAATTTCCCATAATAAAATATCCCCTAATTTTTGTGAGCGGTGTACTATATATTTAAAAATACTAAATAATGATGTGAGTCTTTGAGGAACCAAGATGAAGATCTCTTTGAGGATCTCCAGTTTGTCAGCATTTATGGATAATAAAAAAAAAGTATTCCTCGTTGGAAGATTTACATACAGTATTTCAACCTTATGTTTTTTTTATTTTTTGGCTTGTTTTCATTGACTTGTCTTTAGAAACGTCCATGTCCAGTCTTGTACAGTACTTTTCTGGATCAGTCCTACCATTACAGAAGTGTAAATGACATTTGTCATAGGCACTGACCCAACCCCATACCATGACATACTCTGGATTTTGGTAGCTGATAGCAGTCTGGATGGTCCTTTTCATCTCTAGTCTGAAGCACAGCCAGCATTTTTACAAAAAAGATCTGTAATACTGATTCATCTGACCAAAGTAAAAGTTTTCACTCTGTGATGGTCTATCCTAGATGCCTCAGAGCTCAAAGAAATCGATGCTGTTTCTGGACTTTGTTAACATGAGGATTCTTTTTTGCAAAGTAAAGTTGCAAGTGCCATTTGTTAATGTAACTCCATATTGTAGTGCTTATTGCAATAATTGCTTGCCCATGTCCCATCAGCTATTGGTAAATGATGGTTCTTGATGTAGTGCCATCTGAGAGATCAAAGATCACAGGAATTTAGCTTAGACTTGTGCCCTTGTGGATATTCAATCTTTGAGGAACATTGTTATTAAACACAATTTTATCACACATTTTTGGACCACTGGAGATCCTCTAGACCCACCTTTGTTCCTCAAACACTCTTTTGTGGATACTGCTATTTTTTTTTTATAAATCATGATTACAATCACCTGTTGACATTACTTGTTTGAAATTACATCATTATTTAGTTAAAAAAAAAAATTTAATTCTAACCCTAAATTGCCATTGTCCCAATTGTTTGGAAAGTGTTGCAGGCCTAAAATGCAGGAATTGATGTTTATTAACAAATTAAATGAAGTTAACCAGACAAAACCTGAAAATATATTACATGACAAAAATAATAAGGCACTCAAATAAAAATGTCAGATTGCTGCAAAACTCAGCATGCAGTTACATCTCACGCAGATATGTAAATAATTACTGCTGTCAGTTATGCCATAAAACGACATAAAATTACTTTCCCTACTGTCTATAATAAGACACTCCCGAGTCTACGTTTGAGTTTAATCCTGCCTTTGCTGTGGAGTGACACACTGCTCCAACTGCTGGTATGATGATCTGGGAAGCCATTACATACGATAGTCACTCACCTCTAGTAGTGATATGAGAGGAATGTTTCTGCCAGATTGCAGCACTTGTTCGGCATGTTCGGTCTCCAGATTTATTGCCAATCAAGCATTTATGGATTAAGCTAGGATGCCAGCTTTGACAAACTATGGGTGTGTAGATCTACAGACCCAACTGCAACATCCGTGGGCAAATGTGCCACAGGATGCCATACATGACCTGTCTGCCTCTTTTCCCAGTCATATTTCATCCTGTATCCAGGCTAGATGCAGCCTAACAGGATCCCAGATCCTCCTTTCAATTGTACAGTTTTCCTCAATAAATTGGAAAAAAGCATAATAATAACTAACATGCATCATCATTAATGTCATACATATAAAGTTTCATTCAATTTCAACTCCTTTGGGTTCATTTCATCTGCAATGAAATAAAAGTCGAAGTAAAAAAAAAATTGCCTTTTTACAAATCAAAGTTGGTCATTAATCAATGTCAGTGGTATGTAATTACAAAGCAAAGGCAGTGTGAAACTGAAAGTGTTCTGTATTTGTCATGTTTGTAATATTGTGCAAATTGAAATCAGAAAGGGCAGTTAGTCAAACAAAGAATGTCCATAATTATCTAGTTCCTCTTCTTGTCTAGTCCAGCGTGTCTTTGTTGTTTGTTGCATTTGACTTTTGAAAGTGAAATTGTGTTCAAACGCATTCTAAAGTCCCTACAGAGAAAGGTGCTACAGGCCTGAGTAACCTGGGGAACACATGCTTCATGAACTCCAGTATTCAGTGTGTAAGCAACACCAAGCCTCTCACTGAATACTTCATCTCAGGAAGACACCTCTATGAGCTCAATAGGTGAAAAACTTAAACAGATGTAAAGTTTGAATTCAGGTGAGCATAAATGACAGACTGTTTTAAATGCACAAGTACTTTTGTATTTGCAGAACCAATCCCATTGGAATGAGAGGACATATGGCCAAATGCTATGGAGATTTGGTACAAGAACTCTGGAGTGGAACACAAAAAAATGTTGCACCTCTAAAGCTTAGGGTGGGCATTTTTACTCCACTTTTATCATTGCATTATTTCTGATTTGCTTTCACAGTACTTATTCTAATGTTTGTGCCATATTTGATGTAGTGGACCATAGCAAAGTATGCACCTAGATTCAATGGCTTCCAGCAGCAGGACTCTCAGGAGCTGCTTGCATTCTTGTTAGATGGACTACATGAGGATCTAAATCGAGTTCATGAGAAGCCCTATGTAGAGCTAAAGGACAGCGATGGACGGCCAGATTCAGAGGTGGCCACTGAGGTCAGTTACAAGCTATTTGTCCTGCTTTTGTACATTTGTTACTGAGGCTGCTTAGAAGACTTTGAATATTATATGTATACTATACTATATCTTACACTGCCACTATATTGACTGATTGTATTGTGTAACTACATATGCATTTTAGCATTTGATCTTCATTGTTTCTATGTTTATCTGAAAATATATAATTTTTTTCTGTTTGATTTTACCCTGTTATTTTTGGACCCGTTAGCTGTAGATATAACATAGTCATTACCAAATGGTGCAGTAATACTCACAGAAGCACATCCTCACACATACAAATATACTCAAATACCCATCAAATCAAATGTCACAGGATAAATGCCGTTTGCTACGTTGTGGACTTTTCACAAAGGCTGCCAAAATCATTGTTAGGGTTTTTTTGTCGGTAGTGGTCTTCAGACAGCCACTACATCCACATTCCCGGTTTCTTTAAATTTGGTTATGAGGGATCCATTGATGCTGTGTGAAATTGGTGATCTTTTTGGGTGTCGGTTGTTGAATTCTGTGGCTATTATACGGCAGCGGCATTCCCTGGACATCAGAATTGTCAATTTCATCCTTAGTTACCTGTGATGAAAGTTTCAAACTTTGTGTTGATCATTTTTTGACCGCAAGAGATATTTTAAATCTTAAGGCAATCAATTTTTGAGACAATTCTGGTCTACATGCTATATGACCACCTTTCCATTGGAAAAACTTGCCCGTGATCCAAGATGGCAGCCATGTTCCAGACATAACATAAAAGATAGACACCTCTCTTCCATTACTTACTGGGATATTCAGAAATGTTATTTTCTGAAATAAAAGGGTGTCCTGTCACTATGTATGATTATTTTAACTGCAGGTAACTAGAGTTTGTGTGTGTAAATTATTATATAAAATTATATAAAATCATTATTTAAAATAATGTTTATACAAGAAAAAGACACATTATCGAATTGTAAACTCGATATCATCAATCGAATGAAATCATGAGCAGAATGAATCATTACACCCGTATGATTGAGCAGTGTAGCTTTTATACTACACTCCTCTAAAGTGTATTAAATGCTGTTTTGGCTTGTACACAGCCTTATTGTTAATTCCTGCAAACTATAAATAAAAACCTACAATGCAGCCAAACTGTTCTATCCAAACTATTGGTATCTGATTTTTTGCTATAACATATGAGAAAATACTATCGTTCTTATGAGTGAGTGTCTGCATTAGTTACCAGGGTCATTGTAGGTTTTTGTGTTAGCAGTCTGAAAATTAAAGATGTACAAGAAATAATGGACATAGGACGTTTTTCAAATGTTTATTATGTTTGCCATTGAATGAGATTCAAAACAGACAATCAAATATTATACTAGTGTTTTACTGTACAGAATTCCGGGTTGTTTATACAGACATTGATTATACAGTTATCACTAAAATTAGGTGATATTTTAATGTTTGTGAGCAGTTTATTTATTTATTTTGTATATTTGAACCTGCTGCAGTGAAGACTCACAGACAAACATTATACAGTTAATCAAAGATTTGCCTGTCACTTATGATCAGATTACAAATCTTGTTGAAATATTTGAATTAACAATGTTAATTTTGTTAGATTTACTTACTGTTGATGCAAAACTGTTCCCCTCATGTGTAGTAAGAATTGGGTTTTGTATAGACCACCTTAAGTACTGGAAATTAGAAAATGCAGTTTATTCCCTAGATTTTATAAATCAAATTAGTACCAACAGCTTCAAAATTTAACAAACCATACATCAACATTTCACCCCCACCTCCCACAAACCTCTAAACGTGCCCATTTAATGAGTTACTCATTTGTTTTTTGTGAGGAGGTATCCGTTTTACTGGTCACAATCATAAAAACATCAGTATCACACCAGCATACCCAAGAGTGGATGTTAAAAGGCACACGGTGAAAATGACTCAGCTAATTCTTTAAGGTATAGATGAGCCTTTATGGGGCATAAATTGATGCAGCATTATTAAAAATGGTAATAAAAAACTTGCTGTGAAAAAAATGCTGTGTCTTGGTTAACTATAAGGATAACTTGTATGTACAGTAATAGAGATGTATTAAGTAGAGAACAGAAACCGGTGTAACTCTTGCGGTAGTGATTTTTTTTTTGTTGTGGTCATTGTCTATATGTGGTCAGTAGAGGTTGGGTTAGAAAGAGTTTAGGGTTAACTGTATCATATGTTTGTGTGCATGTGTGTAGGCCTGGGAGAACCACTTGCGAAGAAATCGTTCTATTGTAGTAGATCTTTTCCATGGCCAACTCAAGTCCCAAGTCAAGTGTAAAACATGTGGTCACATCAGTGCTCGCTTTGATCCCTTTAACTTCCTCTCCTTGCCTCTTCCCATGGACAGCTCCATGCACTTAGAAATCACAGGTGAGAAACAGATCTAAAACAACACTTAAATCCTCTGGTCTACATGAACTTATTGATGGCTCTGTGTGTTTTGCAGTCATTAAACTGGATGGCTCCACTCCTGTGCGCTACGGCCTACGCCTGAACATGGATGAGAAGTACACAGGCCTAAAAAAGCAGCTGAGTGAACTGTGTAACCTTAGGCCAGAGCAGATCCTCCTGGCTGAGGTCCACTCTTCCAACATCAAGGTGTGCAGAGCAGTCTTTAACCAGCTGAAACATGAAGCATGATTGTAATGTGGATGCAAGTCAGTGGTGTTTCTGAATGAGGAATGAGGAATGCAGTACTGACTGCAAAAGTCACCATTAGATACAGTATGTTGTTTTAGCACTGGTATAGTGGCCATATATACAGTTCTCACAAGAATTAGGGCATATTTCCAAATGAAATGTCCCATGATGGGGTATCCCCTGATTTTTGTGAGCGCTGTGTAACATATTGTCATATTTGCAACATATAAATGCTGCTGTGGAATCGAATCAAGTCATAAACAAGCATCAACAAATTATTTATCTGGAGCTTTCACTTATGCAGGCAACAAACTGGCAAATTATTTATCTCTAAAATTGCAATCTCTTTTGGTATTTGAATGTTTTTACTATAATTTACATTGGTTTGACCAATTATAGTAATTATACATTTAAACATTTATGTATAATTATATGGATTTTGCCTTGTTTCTAGAACTTTCCTCAAGACAACCAGAAGGTACGTCTGTCTGCGAATGGCTTCCTGTGTGCATTTGAGATCCCTGTACCTGGGTCTCCCACCTCCATCACCTCTCCAGCACCAGTAGGTATGAAAGACCGTTCAGTTTTTTCCACAAAAATTCAGTTTTGGTAAATAGATTCTCTTGTGTGTCATGCTCCCTGCTCTAAATATTTTCTACCTAGACACTACATTGATGGCAAATGGCAAAGCTCAAAACAGCCATGCTGAGAAACCTGGCCAGGTTCCCAATGGTACAGCTGGCATGCCTGTGCACACTGGCTCTGTAAGAAGCGTGGCAAATGGCATGGCAAGCACTGTGGTGACCTTTGGATCAGAAAAGATGCTTGCCAATGGACTTCCCAATGGAAATGCTACACCAGTTCAGGACAATCCTTTCACTGGCTACATCATTGCTATGCACAGAAAGATGGTAATAGATTCAGGGTCTCACAGATTTAATAGACAAATTTAGTCTGTTTATTATGAGTCTGACTGTGTCTTTTATAGATGAGAACAGAGCTGTACTTCCTTTCATCTCAGAAGAACCGGCCAAGTTTGTTTGGCATGCCTCTTATTGTGCCCTGCACAGTGAACACCAGCAAGAAAGACCTCTATGATGCTGTGTGGATCCAGGTGTCCCGTCTGGCCAGTCCTTTGCCCCCCCAAGAAGCCAGCAATCATGCCCAAGACTGGTCAGTCAGTAATTCTCTGTGTTTCTCTTTGTGGTTTAGATAGGATTTGAGGTTTTTCCCTCAGTTTATAACATATGACAATTAAATGCATATACGGTTGGGTAAGTGGTGCAAGTGGTAAGTGCAGTCACCTCACAAGATCCCTAGTTCAATCCTGGCCTTAGACTTTTGTATGTGGAGTTTGCGTGTCTTCCCCTTCTTTGTGGCTTCCTCCCACACCTAAAAGACATGCATGTTAGGTCAACTTGGAGTTTCTGTGCAAGAGTGTGTGTGACATATATAGCTTTACTAGAAATGCACAGAGTGCAACTTTCTTGGCTGATTATAATTCCATTTTTTTACATCAATGGCCATTTCAGATTTTTATTCTGTCTAAGATTTATAAATGACTGCATATTGAAAACTGTTTCACTGCTAAAGAAAGATAGCAAGATTTGCTTCAACACATCTAAGTTAATATATAATTAAAAAAACAAACACTTGGCGGAGAATGGTGAGTTTTCGAGGCGCACTTGCAGAGAATAAAAAGAAGACTCCCGGAGCAGCAACAGTCAGACGGTGATTAACACAGCCCACACTTGCCAACACTCGCCCGTATGAGCATGACAGTCAGAAGGCTAAGCAAATAACCCGAAAAATAACTTAATTCATCGGGTTAGATGACAAGCTTTTTTCAGTGGTGGAAGAATAGTTGTACCTGCAATTATTTTTGTATTTTTTCTTTTGGAAAAAGTCAGTAAAATATGTTTTTGTGTAAGATAATTTTATTGTTTGTATTTTGTATGCTTGAGTAAATTATTGAAAGGGTGCAATTATATCTACCTCATATAATGTTTGGAAGGGATCTACATATTTTTCTTCCTGTGGTGAATAAAATCATTAAAGAATTCAAGGATTTGGAGGTTAAGGTAGGAATTTTAGTGCATAAAGGTCAAGGGTGCAAGCTTAAGCTGAATGCCTGTAACATTTGATCCTTAATATGCTATTGTATCAAAAACTTTCATTCAGCAGTAGCTGGTATAACCACACGGTCAAAAATAGGTATTACATTTACAGCATTTAGCATCATCCAGAGCGACCTACAGCTTATACAGTCTTACAATTCAAGCTTGGCTTGGCACAGGTGGGATTTGAACCCAGGATTTGAGTCCAGCACTTAGCAACCGCTAGGCTACCACAGTATTACTTTGGCAAGCCTTTGTAAAGCACTACAATATTGAGTTATTACAAATGCAATACAAATACAATATTTACAAATGCCTCTTAAAACTTTACTGTGTAAAAAAAGTTGCCTCAAGTTAACCATGAGGGCTAAGATAAACCATCACACAGTGGAGACGTGTATTGTTGTCAGATTAATCAGTATTCCAGGTCCAAGCAAAATTACGAAGTGGAAAATGCTTTACTGTCCCAGCTTTTTTGGAATGTGTTGCCTGAAATACTGAAAATAATGTTATTTAAAAATGAAGTTAATTTGACCAGACAAAACATAAAATATCTCAGGTTTATACTGTCTGCAATGAAATAAAAGCCAAAATAAAGACAAGAAACAAAGTGCATTTCTTATATGCATTTGCTATGCTTTCCCAACCTCTTCTAAACAAGAAAGAAAAAATTCTTGAAGAAATTCTGAATAAAATAAATAGAGTGTAATGTTTACTTGCATAATGATGGACCAGTCTCATTATGGTCCATTATTTTAAATGAGTTGGTAAAGGGATTAAAAAAAAAAATGTAATTAATTAATTAAAAAACAAAAAACAGAGCACACTACTGCATCGGAAAGTGTGTGCACAACTTGAAACAACTCTGAGTAATAAGCCTTAGTCATGTCTGACTTTCAAAGGTGTATGTAATTAGTATCTACATAAGCAACTATCTTTTAGAATCTTTGACCTTTGGAGTTCTCTAAGGCTCCCTATATTGTCTAGCACTCTGGCTCCCAGGATAAAGTAACCCTACGTGCTGTTGTCCATAAACAGATAGCTAGTTTCATCTGTTGCAAAAAAAAAAGTGTCACCTATGAACAAAGTTCTGTAAAGGCTTCTCAGTGGATGTTTTACTGGGGAGGGTAAACCTGTCTGACACGTGAATAGGTAAACCTTATGACTAGTTCTCTGAACTGTCACCCACTTACCCTGCTGGGAGGGTGCTGCTGGAATGGGGGCACTAACTTAAGCCTGTGGTATCAGTATCTGCTAAACTACGAACTAAGAGAAGCTGAGCTGGTCCTCTCTTATGTCTTAATGTGTGGGAATAAAACATAATTTCCATCAGACTAGCTACACCTGTAACAATTAAAATTAACACTAATTGTTATTTAACATTTAAACTATGTTCTGCATTTTCTTGAAATTCATTTTGCCAGAGATCCATTCACAACTTCCAAATGAATAAAGACACTGGTCTACAGTCATTTGAAAATGGCCTCAGTTTTTTAGAACCTTTTGTCAGATGTTTATATGGTATAAAGAAGTACAAAAAAATAATATTTACATTGTTGACCCTTTCTTCTTGATCTTTTATGATGGCAACTCATTCTTGCCTAATAAGTGCTTGGTGTTGATCAAAATTTTTGAGGTTATTGTTTGTCCACCCTCTTTTAGAAGATTGACCACAGGTTCTCAATGGGGTTAAGATCTGGGGAGTTTCCTGGACATGGACCCAAAATTGAGCCTCTTAGTTATTAATTTTGCCCTGTGACATAATGCTCTATTATTCTGGAAAAAGCATAATTGGTCAAGTTACTGTTGGAGGAAATTTTGATACCATTGCTTCTTCATATCTTATTTATTGTATGTGAAACCCTTTGGATGCAAGGCAATGATTAATTTACATGTTTTCTTGGAGGTAACCATGGAAGAAAACGTAAAAGCACCTTTTAAAGCAACCATTCTGTTCTTCTAATCAGCATGACAGAGTGATATCAGCTGTCTTGTCCTCATTAACCTTTTCTACTGAGCTGATCATGTTTGTGCTCCATTTGCCTTGATATCTATGTTTAATGGTCTTGATGTCTTGGTGGAAATGTTGTCCTTCTTTACTCATAGATTTGACGAGAAGTAGTTAATGTGGCTTTTGAGGCAATGCAATTTGACACTCATGTTTGCTCTTAGTCTTTGAAGAGCAACTGAAGAAAACTGAAAAGTTATCATTTTCGGCACTGAAGTTGCCAAGAAAATATGTAAACATATAAAAAAAACAGACCAAGCACCCTTTTCTATGGTTTTCGTGGTATTGAGAAATTCTCTGTCTTTGATTGGAAGACGAATTTGCAGGCCATCAAATAAGCCAGCTTTTGATGTGAAAGAGCAGGACATTTGGCACTTGAATCACTCGCCATCTTGATACAAAGCCCCAACAAACTGTTTCATGAGTCCCCATTTTATATGCAATGAGGAAAGCAACACTTTCTGAGGATTAACAAGTAGTTCATTCTTAATATTCCTTCCTGTGATCTCAGATTTCCCTCTGGCAGGCCATTATTTCCTTTTATAATGTTCTGCCTTTGCTTGGCTGTCCCAAAGGCACAAGAAGCAAGCATTTTTTGTTGTCTGGAAGAAACTATAAACCTTTAGGTTACCACATAAAATCCAGTAATGATAATAATTTTTGGAGAATGGTTCTCATGGATTCATAAGTTTTTTTTATATTTACTGTGCGAGCAAGGAATGGTAGTTAATTTATTGCCATTTTGAAGCAACACATTTTATATTTATCTTTGAACTACCAATAAAAAGCTTGTAGTCTGCTACAAAATATCACATCCCATTGACTCAATAAGTCCTCTGACATTGATGCAGTATACAAAAGCTCCTTGTCCAAACAGAAATAGTAATCATCAGCATGTAGTAATCATCAGCATGGTTTTGAGGCTCTCGCCACACCAATAAGACTGAGCTAAAACTTTCTCTCTGACTTTTAGTTCACTTCTTTTTGCATATTCAGCATATGTAAATATAGATCTGTGTAATTGTTAGCAGTTTTTCCCCAGTTCCATGACTACTTATCAGCTTAGAGATTCATTCATTTTAATTTTCTTATCCAGTTAATTTTGGTCAGGGTCGTGGGAGAGTTGGTGCCTAACCGGTAGCACAGGGTGCAAGTCAGGAACGACCCTAGACAGTTCACCAATCCATCATAGGTTGCATACAATCACACACTATGGGCACTCTAAAAGCACCATTTAACCTGACATGCATGTTTATGAAATGTGGGATAAAACTGGACTACCTGGAGTAAACCCACACAGAGACCGGGAGGACTTTTTCACATAGGCAGAGGGCGGGATTGAACTAGGTCGTTGGAGCTGAAAGGCGAGCATACTAACCACTGTGCTATCATGCTGCCCCAGTATATGTTGATCACTTTTTTTTTTTATCGACGTATTTGGAATGTTCCTTGTTTTGCTTTGACTTCATTTGGCCTGGATTCCACAAGTGTATGCTTATTGTCCTAGCATTACTGCACAATATTTCATATCCAGAATCTGGGGATGTTACTTCTCTGGTGATTGCCTTGTCTGTATGCAAGTACACCCATAACTGCTCAATTAGGTCAGGTGACTGCTCAATTATGCTGCTGTATTACATTTAATCATTCTGCATAAAGGTCCAACAAGTTCTAGTGGTCCCAGACCTTTGCCCCTCACTCCCTGCTATACACCAATTTCATGCACATACAGTGGGGCATGAACCATTTAGAAATGTAGTATATTACTAACCTAACTAAGTGATCTAAATATGACCTAAAATGTCAAATCTTCATAACAGTAGATAAAGAGAACTCCAAATGAACAAATTAGACTTTTGAATTGTGCTAATATTATAATTTTTAGTTTATTTATGATCCAATATTACATATCTGTGAGTGGCAAAGTATATAAAACATTTCCAGTAACTGTTAATCAGTCCTGCACATCAGCGTGTTTAGGGTTGCTGTCTTACTGTATAACCCACATGCTCTTGAGATTAAGTTCAAAGACAGATGATATTTTCCTTTAAAATTTGCTGGTATAATTCGTAATGTATTATGTCAATAATGGCAGGCACTTCCGGCCCAAATGTAGCAAAGCAGGACCCAACCATGATACTACCACCATCATG
This sequence comes from Parotocinclus maculicauda, assembly GCA_034780255.1. Classification (NCBI taxonomy): domain Eukaryota; kingdom Metazoa; phylum Chordata; class Actinopteri; order Siluriformes; family Loricariidae; genus Parotocinclus; species Parotocinclus maculicauda. The sequence goes on from JAUZSU010038382.1 coordinate 15,369, forward strand.
TTAGACAGCTTGGATAAGGCTCTTATCCAAATGTGAAGTGTCCTTCTTTCTTCAGACATAATGCATCTGTTTTAAATCAAATTGCCTTCTGGCATGTCAATATTCATGTATCATGTAATTGGCTGTTTTTTTTTTTTTTATTTGGAACCCTGCCGTGCACACCACTGTTGTTCAGTGTTGTTCCTGATGGTAGATTCATAAACACTGACATTAACCAGTGGGATTTTTTTTACTTAAACCAGACATTTTTTATTGCTTGTTTCGCGGATCCGCGACGATCATATTTGAAGAATACAAAAAAAAGCTTTTTTATTATAAATTTTTTTTTTGTATTTCTCGGGTATGTATTTTAGCTTTTTCCGGCCTCCGGTGGAGAGCCAACCGTTTTTCTCACCGTTTGTTCATTAAATTTTTTTCCAGATTCACTTTAATTTAATTGTAGGTTAAATAAATGTTATTTTTCAATACAAATGTATTTTTATTTCTTCCTCCTTCCTTGTATTGATTCCACATAGTCCTGGAGAAATTGAAAAGTGCTGAAAAATTCAGATTATTTTTTCCCCCTCCCTCCTCATTAGATTCTTAAGTAGGGACATCCGAGGAACAAGCAATTTAAAAAGTCTGGCCTTATGCTTTACTTGCTTAGAAGTTACCTGGGGTTTGTTTGTGACCTTGTGGACTATTAAACATGTTGCTCTTGCAAACACACATGGGAGAGGAACTATGACCTTGAATTTCCTTAATTTGTGCACAGTTTGTGTGGATTGATGGGGTTTCTTTGTTTGTGACATGACAGACTTCCACAAAGCTAAATCAAGTCAGTTTGCAACCTGATGACCTTGCACAAAAGTAGGTCATTTTTATAAACTTAGACACAGTGTTTCTTAAAACTGCAAACCCACCAGATTTCTGAATTGCTTGTGATCACTTTAGCTGGAAATGACTACTATAAGTCATATGAGTTCATGTCCATGTTTCTGCAGTCCCAGTAACAAATACTGTGTTATTTCAAATCATGCCTTCTTGCAGTGACGACAGCCTGGGTTACCAGTACCCTTTCACGCTGCGGGTTGTGCAAAAAGATGGCAACTCTTGTGCTTGGTGCCCATGGTACAGGTCAGTCATTCCTCATCTGAGCATAGGTGTGTTTGTGTAGTGTGTATTTATGAGCCTCACATGAACTGCAAGTGATTATGTCTCTATTGTCTCTGCCAGGTTCTGCAGGGGCTGCACAGTGGAGTGTAATGAAGAGAGGGTGTCATTAGGAAATGCTTATATCGCTGTGGACTGGGACCCCACAGCTCTGCACTTGCGTTACCAAACCTCCCAGGAAAGGGTGTGTGCTATTAATGTGTATTTATGAGCAATCTATTGAGTAATCACTACAACTGTAAACTGATATATTGCATATTAATAATTAAGTATTTAAACATTGTTTTAGGTGACAGCAATTTCAAAATTTGACATAAAACACATGCAAAACAATTCTGGAAACAGTGAAGCTGTGTTATGTGCAAATTTTGTGTTATGGATAGCGTACTTTGGCTCAGGGAGATTACCTATTTGAGTATTAGAGGAGATTTGCTACGGTCCCACAGAGCTGAGAAAAAATTTGGCAGGATAAATACCAATACTGTAATTTTACCATATGAGTGGATAATTTAAAATAAACAAACAATGCATTAATCACTTTTTTAGCACACAAAAACACATAAGCAATTATCTGGCCTATACCATTTTAATGCAAACTTAATTTGGTAGTTTTATAAGGAATGTGTTGTCCCGTGAGCAAAGCCATGTAACCCCTGGGATTGTTTATAGGCTAATAGTGCTATATGTGGTATTTAGAATGTATTAATTACTGGTGCTGAGACCATTTCTTAAGTACACAGCTTAAGTACAGGCAACTCACATGGTTAAGTAACAAAGTTGCAATTAACAGCATTAAACATGATTGTTATTTATGTGTTCATTTTGACAGCCCTGATAAACACACTCTAACAATCCAATATGAGAAGTCAGAGTGGTGGTAATGAAGACAAATATTCAACAAAACAGATTTGTCAGTTTATGAATAGATATTTTTCTTAATCTGTAGATAGTGGAGGAGCATGAAAGTGTGGAACTGAGTCGGCGTTCCCAAGCTGAGCCAATCAGTCTGGATAGCTGCCTGAAGGCCTTCACCAGTGAGGAGGAACTGGGCGAGGATGAGCTCTACTACTGTTCCAAGTGCAAAACACACTGCCTTGCCACCAAGAAATTGGACCTCTGGAGGCTGCCACCCATACTGGTGAAAATACCCATCTTTTGCTATTTACCACCAGTTCAAGTTATTGATGGATGCATTAATGAATGTGAAATGGTATTTTTTTTTTTTTATCATTTAGATTGTTCATCTTAAACGTTTCCAGTTTGTGAATGGTCGCTGGATTAAGTCCCAGAAAATAGTGAAGTTTCCAGGAAAGCAATTCAACCCCAGTGCATTTTTGGCCCCACATGCGACGGTCCAGAGTGCCTGCAGTCTTCAGACCCAGAGCGAATGTTTGGTGGAGGAGCTTCAGAAACTGCACAGCAGAGAGTCCTCAGTGTCTTCCGTCTCCACTACTTCTGTGGTCAGCCCTCCAATGTCTGGCAGAGGTCTGTCTCCACAAAATGTCTTTGTGTTAAATCCATAATTGAAACAGCACTGTCTTTTTGTTTATTCTTCTCTCTAAATCATTAAAACGTTAGTTTGATAGTATATGAATTTATTTACCTGTTTTATCCAGCTACACCAAGTTCAGTTAGGAGGGTAAGCAGTCCCATTAGCAGAAGCAACAGCCCCAATAGCAGCCCCAAAAGCCCAGCCCGGAGACAGGGACGCCTACGTCTGCCTCAGCTGGGCAACAAACATCGACTCTCCAACAGCAAAGAGAACCTGGAAAACAGCAGCAGCGGCTGTAAGGAGAGTGGTATAGAGCCTGAGCCCAGATTGGTAGCAGCGGTGGAGTCTCAAGGGTCAGGACCTCCTCAAGAGCCCAGCACACACAATTCTGCCTGGTCATTGGATGCCACCAATACCGACTCTGATGTCATCATGGTGAATGGGTTTGGCTCAGACAGCAGCCAAAGCAATGCTCACCCTGAAGCTAGTACGGAGTTGGACAGTACTTCTCACCAAAGACACAACATCTGTCTGGAGCCCATTTACAACTTGTATGCAATTTCGGTATGTCGTTCCTATCTATGCTTTGTGGGTTTAGTGATAGGACAGTTTTTATTGTTAAACTGATATATGCAATCACCAATCACTTTATTAGGTACACTTCATTGCCCATTTTGTCAATTCCACTAACTTTATACAACCCCAATTCCACTGAATTGGGACGTTGTGTTAAACTTAATATAAAAACAGAATACTATGATTTGCAAATCCATTTTAACTCAAATTCATTTGAATACACTACAATGACAATATATTCAATATTTAAAAGGATAAACTTGATTATTTTTTTCAAATGTTCACTAATTTTGAATTTGATGCCTGCAACATGTTCCAAAGAAATTGGGACAGGGGAATGTTTATCACTATGTTATATCATTTTTCACTTTAAACAACACTCATTAAGCATTTGGGAACTGAGGACACAAATTTTTGAAGCTTTGTAGGTGGATTTTTTTTTCCTCATTCTTGCTTGATGTACAACTTCAGTCCGGGGTCTTCATTGTCATATTTTTATGACGCTTCATAATGCCCCACACATTTTCAGTCTAGTATCCGCACACTTTTACTATAAAGCCACACTGTTATAAAACGGACAGTCCTTTTCCTCTTTGTCCCGGAGGACACGACGTCCATGATTTCCAAAAGCAAATTAAAATGTGGACTCATCAGACCACAGTAGTTTTAACTTGTACTTGTAGATGAGGTGATGAACTGTGGTTTTCTGAAGTGTTCCTCAACTGTTTCAAAAGAACCTGTTCACCTCTTTAATGTTCTAAACAGGTGTTTTTTGAGAATTTCTCAACTTTCCCAGTCTATTTTTGACCCTGTCCCATCTCTTTTTGGAACACGTTGCAGGCATCAAATTCAAAATAATTGAATATTTTCCATTTTAGCATTAAATATTTTGTCTTTGTAGTGTATTTAATTGAATATGGGTTGAAAGGGATTTGTAAATCATTGTATTGTGTTTTTATTTTTGTTTTATACAATGTCCCAACATCAGTGGAATTTTGGTTATAGAAACAATTCCATACTATTCTATAATGTCACATGTGCAAAACCTGCTGCTATTGCATCCCACAAATTCTCTGTCTGTCTCCAGCACTCATTTGAACATTGTTTGCTTTGTATGTTGTTTGTTCACATGTGCATGTGTCCATTTTCTTGTCCATACAGTATTAAAAACTTTCCACATAGCTTTAACATTGTATTTGGTATTAGAGGTATTAGAGATGATTTTAAAGTACACTATTGGTACATTTGTGGACACCCAGACATTACATTCAAAACATGGGTATTAGTTTTTAAAACAATATAACTAACAGCCTTTGTCCATCTAAAAGGGCTTTCCACTAGATTATGTGAGGTCAGAATCTGATGTTGGACATTAGACAAAGTCTGCTGTCTTCCTGTGAAAAGACAAGATTGGTGACCTCAAGTTGTACAGAGCTATTAATTGGTGTCTATCCATTTTCAATTGGGATAGCAGTTATGAACACAATGGAACTAGGGAATTAGACAAACCAAAAGGGGGAAAGAGGTGGAAGAAGAATGTTATACACTCAATTATATGTTTTATTGTAGTGCCATTCAGGAATAATGGGAGGTGGACATTACGTGACCTATGCTAAGAACCCCAATGAGAAATGGTACTGTTACAACGACAGCAGCTGCAAGGTAAAATATCATTTGATATAATGTTTGTGTTTGATGTATTAACCAAATTTGTACACTTTTATATTCATACTATCCACTTCCGCTGGTTCACTGCTATTCTGCAGATTTGTGAAATGCATGTAAAAGGAACAACAACTGTAAAATCTGTCGCTGCAAATTGGAGGATCAGCTATGGAAGCAAATCTGTCTCATTAGACTTTGAATTTTAAAAGCCTTTGAATTTATTTAATTGAATTTTTTTGCATCCGTATTGTGCATCTGAATATTTTTTCACATTAAAATTTTGTATATGATTTTTTTTTTACCTTTAATATATAATTGAAATTTCTAAATAAAAAAAATAATCCCAAAAAATTTCATCAGAAACATCCGGGATACCAAGGAATCGAGCAATCCATCCATCTCTCATCATAGCAATTGCCCGTCGCCTTAGTGACGAGGCTGAAGTTGTCTACTTATTCGCAGCCTTAATCACTTTGTGCCAGGCAAATTACATCTCGGGTTAGGGTTAGGGTTAGGGTTACATCTCTCTTATAGAGTAACAGTCCTTTATTGTAAGAAAAACCTGTTTTTAACCTGGCATAAAGTGATTAAAGCCATTAATAATACTCTGGAATTTTATTTTCCTATTAATTAACAGTGATGCTCGTACCATGTTGCCAGTTGTTTTTAAAATGGTAAATCACTTTCAGCCAGACTAAAAACAGGTTTTATTGTTATTATTATTATTATTATAATTATTATTAATTTGTTTAAAGTCACTCAAGAACAATGTACATTGAGTTCAAAGAGTAAATATAACCTAAAACTGAAATATTTATTAGTAATCGTCAAATAAACTGAAAACCGTATTTAATTTTTTTAAATAAATTACATATTTTATTGCCTTGGTCTCATACTTTACAGTCACAGTGGGGAGTTTAACCTAGCACGTTCGAATTCCATCGTCCTTATGTCTGTAAGTCTGCAAAAACCACATCTGCACATAAAATAGAGAGTTGTGAACACACCCTTTTAGTTCCAGTAACTTCAGCCGGCGAAAAAGACACTGCGAATAAGTCTCGTCACTAGAGCGACGGGCAATTGCTACGATGAAAGACGGATCGATTGCTCGTCCTTGGTATCCCGGCTGTTTACGATGAATTTTTGACTATTAATTTTTTTAGGATGATTTTTTTTATTTTGAATTTTCAATAAAGTATTAAAGGTAAAATAAAATTCATATACAAAATTTCAATGTGAAAAAATCTTCAGACGCACAATACGGAACAAAGAAATTCAATGAAGTAAATTCAAAGGCTTTTAAAACTCTGATGAGACAGATTTGCTTCCATAATCAGCCCTGCATTTGCATATTAGATGATCATTAAAAGATCCACTCACCTGTAAAACCTTGTATGAACCAGTGTTAATTTTGACAGCAAATTTTGATTTAGTTTTAGTCTTAGTCTTGTGACTAAAATGTCATTTAGTTTTAGTC
>JAUZSU010038383.1:0-10190 GCA_034780255.1 Parotocinclus maculicauda
CTAGCCAAGTCGGCTCCTCGCCGCGCCCTAGCCAAGGCGGCTCCTCGCCGCGCCCTAGCCAAGGCGGCTGGTCACCGCGCCCCCGTGTCCCTCGGCTATTAGAGGCCGTCCCCGTTCGCCCCTCAGCTATTAGAGGCCGTCCCTGGTGTTCCCCGGCTATCAGAGGCCGTCCCCGGTGTTCCCCGGCTATTAGAGGGCGTCTCTGGTGTTCCTCGGCTATTAGAGGCTGTCCCCGTTTTCCTCGGCTATTAGAGGCCGTCCCTCTATTCCCGGTTTTTAGAGTGTCCAGGCTGTTTTTGCTCTCATCGCCCATCAGAGGCTGTATTTTCACTCCCGTCGCCCGTCGGAGGCTGTATTTTCACTCTCGTCGCCCGTCAGAGGCTGTTTCCGCGCTCGTTGTCCGCCCGAGGCTGATTTCGTGTCCGCTCGTGGGGAGCGGTTTTTTCGGTGCTTGCAGGGGTTTTGCGTTATCGTTTATGTTTCCGGTACCCCGGCCCCCGCGCGTTTTCGGTACCCCGGCCCCCTCGCCGTTTCCGGTACCCCGGCCCCCGCGCCGTTTCCGGTACCCCGGCCCCCGCGCCGTTTCCGGGACCCCGGCCCCCGCGCCGTTTCCGGTACCCCGGCCCCCGCGCTGTTTCTGTTTTCTATTGTTTCGGTTATGAGTTTCGGCTTCCATGCCTGCTTCAGGACATGTTTGGGCTCGCTCCCTTCGCCCATGATGGGCCCTTTGGGGGGGCAATGTCACGCCCACGGGCTGCGTCACCCGGCGTAGCCATGCGTCATTCATGAGCTCCAGCTGGAACTGCTCTCGCACCCGTACTTAAGCTCGCGCTGAGCGTTGGACGGGCGCGAAGCTTTGTTTATGTTTGGACTTTGTTGTTTTGCGTTGGGTTACTTTCTGTTCCAGTTTCTGTTTGGATTTAATAAACCCCTGCCTGCCCTGCATCCAGCGTTTGCCTCCGCACCTTTATTCCGGCGTTACACTTAGTAAGGATGCAGTCAGATAAGCTATAATGCTGGTCACATATACTGATGTCATTTGCATGCATGGTAATGCATGTCAGGTAGTAAAGTGAATATGTTTAACAGTTGTCAATGCCCCAATGAGCCACAATGGATGAGCTCTTTATAGCTGGTCGTCCTCATCTGATAGTACTGCCAGAATTGAAATTCAAAAGCTAAACCTGGGTTCAGGAATGATTAATGTAATTATATTCATTACATCAATTAAAAATGTTATTAACATTTATGCCTACTGTGTACAAGTGTGGATTACAGTGATAAGACTCACATGTGGTACTTTGGGGTTTTGGTTTGACAATGGGTGGTACTAAAAAAATTATGATTGACAAATAAAGGTTTCTTTAGTGCTCTTCCTGGACAAAGCAAATAAATCAACTGGCATTGTTATAGTGGATAAGCACATCCGGATCTACCCCAATCAAAAACCATAGATGACCAGGAAATACCCTGACCATCCTTAGAACTCGGAACACTGCCTTCAAGTGAAATGGCAGAAAACAGTACAGCATTGGGAGGGTAGAGCTACAGTGAGGCATATTAATAGATTTCAGCACGGCATTTAACACCATTATTCTTGATATCCTAGTGGACAAACTAAACAACATCACTCTCCCCTCCTCCACCTGTGCCTGGATCAAGGGCTCCCTGTCTGCCCTCAAATGGTTAAGGTTGGCTCCACTTGCTCCTCCAACTTAACCCTCAGTACAGGGTTTCCTCAGGGCTGTATCCTGAGCCCTCTTCTGTTTTCTCTGTACACACATGACTGCACGTCCATCCACCCCTCCAATACCAACACTAAATTGGCCTCAGCGGAGGGGGTAAGACTGCATACCCTGGCCCATCAGGTCCCTGAACTCACAAAGAGTGTGCACACTAGGTGTAAAGATGTAGAATTGCATTCCATTCTAAACAATTTCATTAAACTATAACTTTACTACTTTATTCAAATTTTACTATTCTACTGTTTCTATTTATGTACTAGGCAGAGAAGCACTGCAATTTCACTGTATACCTAAGGTGCAATGACAGTAAATGTTTTAAAATAAAGATTGGCTATAAGGTCAACTTGCAAGTTACAGTTACAACTAGTGATGAAATCAGAGGAGTATCACTTCCTAATGAATGTGTGAAACGATGAGAAGGACTGATGATGTGACAAAGGATCCTTTATGGACACAGAAGAAACATGCAAGCACCATGAGGGTGATGATATTGGTATAAGTTTTCTTCTGAAAGGCAAGGAAATGACTGGCCAAATTCCTTTTTTTATAGTACAGCTGGTATATGTTAATAAATAAACAATTGTTGAAAGTACTTCTTGACGTAGTGTTCAGAATCAGTCAATGTGACAAAATGAGACCTTTGACATGCTCAGGAAATCTTACTAACCATTTTGATTTCAGATATAAGCAGGTTACGGACATGTTATGGGTAGGTGTCATTTATACAGATAACAACTTCAAACAGGTGCAATTAATACAGACAATGAATGCAGAATAGTAAAAAAAACTAGAATCTTATGCAACAAAATGCAAATTAACTATTTAAAAATCATACAATGTGATTTTTTGAATTTTATTTTAGATTCTGTCTCTCACAGTTTTTTTAAAAATTGCAAACTTTTTTATTTTTTTTAGGTGGGAAAACTTCGGCAGTGTATCAAACACTGTATGTGACTATAACATGAGAGTGAAGTAAGTAAAACAATACAATTGAAAATAGGCTTGAGTACTCTGCTGGTCCCCCTTTAGTCTCTAGTCAGGCAGACAGGCTCTGTGTGGTGTCCTGTGGCACATTTGCTCATAGATGTTGAAGCTGAGCCATAGATCCTACGCATTCCTGCGTAGGCTGCTGAAATTTTCAGCCGCTCCCACAAATACTCTATTGACAATAAACCTGGAAACAGGGCAGGTCAAGGATGTGTTGCAATCTGGCAAAGACATTCCTGGGAAACCACTTCTCTGTGTGGGTAATCATTTTCCTTTTTTGCCTTAGCTAGCTCCAGTTGCCCGACGATGGGGTGGAGTGTAGTGTCAGTGATCCTGATTTTTGTAGGAAGTTCATTCCCCTCCCTCGATCATTTTTACACACACACACACACACACACACACACACACACACACACACACACGTGAAGTGTGACATTCAAAATAATTATTTAATGACTAAAATTGGCAAGGTAACTATTTCCATGTTTATCAAACAATATTGTCCATTTACATATAGATACTAGCTAGCAATACTATTACATAAATACATTATTGCAGACTTCATATTGTATAGTGCAAGCAGTAAATAAAACATTTTTTTTTCAAAATACTTGCAACTGATAAGCATCCAGGAAGAAATTAAACATCAACTCAAGGTTTACAACCATATATAGACATTTTGCTGTTTACATTACTTACATTGTGTAACATACATTTATAATGTGGCAATAGTAGAACAACAATCTAAAGTGCCCACCACCCCAAGAAGCAAGGTTCAAGTTCAGATGGTGCCTTCGAGCTAAGCCAGGTGTCACATATAGACACAAGTGGCTGTGTCTGAAGGAGGGAAGAATTATACGTGACATGGGTTTCAAAACAAAAAATCTGTTGTTTCCAATGTATAAAAAACTTGAAATACCTTGTTTGCTCCAAATTTATGGAGTAGTATGCTCTATCATTGTGAAGATTGTAGTTGAAAGGAGAGTAACAGCTTAAGGCTATTTTGTGAATTCAGACAACATTGGACACCCAGTCTTTGGCTGTTTTCATGCAGTATGTATGGGGTACATTTCTAGGACTAGAGTGTACCCTGGTCCCAAACATATCAAACTGAAAAAAAATGCAGAGCACAACAGCACCCCTAAAGGGCCACGGTTTCAATATCCTCAGCTGGTCTGAGAATAATAGATTTAGTATAGGAAAAGTGAGTCAGGTTGATTATAGAGCATAGCTTTTCTCTTTTATGTAAACACCAATAAAGTGTGCATGTGAACTTTGCAAGTACAACTGTACAACAGATCTGTATAGCCAGGATTGTGGTATAGAATACTGCCACAGACTTACAATGTGAGGCTCTGATTGCTGAAGAGGCAGTAAACATGCTGAAAGATGGCTGCTGAGGGGCAGGGGAAATAGTGCAGACAAACGCCCCGAGTGTGGTTTTCCTTGTGGTGCTAATGCTTGTTCTAAGCGTAGTAGTTGTGGGCTCTGGGGTTGTAATTGTGGTCAACGACCCTGAAGTTGTTGGAGGTGTATATGTTATATAAGCTGTTGTAGAAGGTAGACTGGTTTCTATTGTGGTGCTATAGTGATGTGTTGTAGGTGTTGGTGAGTGCATGGTGACCTGGATTTGTGTAGTAGCAGTTTTCACTGATGTAGTATTCATAATTGTTGTAGGTAGTGGAGTGGTAGTTGTTATCAGGGCCTTTGTGGTTGGTGGCCGAGTTGTTGACACGCTGGTCAACACTGTTGAAGTTGTTGGAATACTCTTTGTGGGTTGAAAAGTTGTGACCATTGCAGTGCTTGTTACCATGACTGTTGTAGTTGGTGACTGAGTCGTTGGTATTGTTGTCAGTGCTACAGAAGTTGTAGGTGTATTCATTGTGGTTTGAGAAGTGGTTATTATTGAAGTGCTTGTTATCAGGGCTGTTGTGGTTGGTGACTGAGTTGTTGGTATTGTTGTCACTGCTTCAGAAGTTGTAGGTGTATTCATTGTGGTTTGAGAAGTGCTTATTATTGAAGTGCTTGTTATCAGGGCTGTTGTGGTTGGTGCCAGAGTTGTTAGCTCTGTGGTTGCCAAAGCTGTGGTAGGTGTGAGCGTATTTGTAGTAAATTGTTGTGAGGTGGTAGTTTGCAGTGTTGTATGACATACCAGTTGATCTGAGTTTAATGAGATGATTGACTGGCCTTTCAAATCCTCTGGGTGCTCACAAGTGACTGCAGATGAAGAACGTATCTTTTCCCCATTCAGCTTCATCCACTCATACAGTGACAGCAGGTTGCAGTCACAATGCAACATGTTGTTGTTTAAATACACCTTTCTTAGTTGTGGTAGTGAGTCAAACAGCTCTTGTGGAAGGTTTCTCAGCATATTGTTATTCAGTCTGAGTGTAGAGAGTGCTGGTATTTGTGCAAAGTCCTCTGCCTTAAGTGATTCAATTACATTGTTCTGAAGATTGAGCTCTGAAAGTTTGTCTAGTCCCTCAAAATAATCTCCAGAGAGAGCTGAAAACTGATTAGATGACAGGTCTAATTTCCTCAGTTTCTTGAGTGAAAGGAAAATTCCAGAAGGTAAGTATTTGAGGTTGTTGTGATTTAGGAGTAATTCATTTAAATTTAGGTTTTCTCCAAAAAGAACAGAGGGGAGAGCGGTAAGCTGGTTGTGATTCAATGTTACCGTTCTGAGTGCAGAGAAACCCACAAATAACCCAGGTGGCAATTCAGTCAAACGATTGCTGTCCAAAAGCAGTTTGGTTAGTTTATTTTTATGTGGAAACAAATGTGGTTGCAGGTGTGTAATTTTGTTGTTTTGTATGGCTATTTCCTTCAGATTAGGAAGACTGTCAAATATTCCATCTGGCATTGATGTCAACTGATTCCCATAAAGCCGAAACAATTGGAGTTTCTTGAGTTTTGAGAAAAGGGATAATGAGAGAGAAGAAAGACGGTTTTTTGCTAGATGAAGCTCTGTGAGATCCCCTAATTGATCAAATGTTCCCTCTTCTATTGAAGAAATCTCATTAATATGCAGACGAAGTATTTTGAGATTCTTGGCATCATCGAATAATCCTTTTTCAAGTTTTTGAATCTTGTTTGATGTCAGGATGAGTGATTGAAGGTTGGTAAGATCCTTAAAAACTCCAACAGGTAGAACTGTCACATTAGTTCCTGTAATATCAATGGTTTGCAAGTTGGTTAAACCCTCAAATGCACCTTCTTCTATAGAAACTGTTGATGTACCACGAAAATCCACTGTCTCCAGCTGAGGATTTTTGGAGAATGCTCCTTTTGGGATGACATCTATCTGACTTCCAACAAAGAACACTTCTTTTGTTCCAACTTTTATTGTTTCGGGGATTGCTACCACTTCTTTATTGTAAACATCTCTGTTTGTGTCTGTATTTTCTTCAGCCCAACAATAAAATGAATTAAGCAGGATACAAATATATAGGTGTAACATTTTACCTGCAAATCAACAAAACAAAAGTGAAATAATTTTTAGGTTTAAGTGACTACATTGTGCAAGAAGTGACATTGCTTTAAAGGCAGTTTTCTTACATTCAAAATTACCTAATATTAAAATTGATAAAATAGAGACATCTGTTTTTTTGATCGTTAGAATGAGCCTTACTTTCTATTCAGCAATCTCTATTTTATTTTAGATGTAGTTCCACCAGGTAACCAGTAGGTTGTACTAAATCATTGTAGACACCGGAGAAAACGCTGGTTAGACGCACTGAGCATGCGCAATTTAGAAGCAAACGTGCTTTGGTTTCAACTAACGTACATATAGTTGCACTGTTACTCCACTGAGCCATAGGTAACTAAAACTGTTTTTAGATACATTAGTTTACCTAAACAGTAGAGGATGAAATAATAATAATAATAATAATAATAATAATAATAACAGCAACAGTTTCTGAAGCTGTTGTAATGCTTTATTGTGTTAAAAATGCATTCCAGTGTTCCAAGCACACTGGTCTAACAAGTTTTGACTACGTTAGCTACTGCTTTCATCCTAATTGTTTCAATGATACAATAGATACTTTATTATTTTGTAAGTTTAAAGGAATATTGTCATGCCATATTAAGCAGCAGCTTTGGTTATGTTGAAAAAACTATAATGTATAGATAGGGATGCTATTATGACGTCTTCTCGGTTATATACACACATTGTGATTATATTCACATATTGTGATATATAATTCTATGCTCACGCAAGTTGTAAAGATACAAACTGCTCACAAAAATTAGGGCATATTTTATTGGAGATATTTAATTTTGAATTTTCAGTAAATTATAAGTCAAAATTGGAAGTATTAAGGTGTTTTTCCATTTATCCTTTCCTTTGTATAAAATGCAGTATTGATGAGTAGGTATGTGTGCATGGCTTTAGGCATTATATTTTATATCTGACCTATTTATAGAAAACAAAAACATTATTCTGAAGTGACAAACAGACTTAAATAATCCATCAATCCACATAACTGGAGTGCTATCTAACCTGTTTCACTTGCTGCCAATCCAAATTTCTGATGCAGTCAACAAAATCAGTATGTCTATCTGCGAGTCCCTTTCTATGTTTGTGAATCCATTTCTATATTTTCATGTTTCTGCAAATATATGACTTAAAATAATCAGAGTTGTACACAAGTCAAAGGTAGATAACGCTATTTAAACCAATAAGACCAAACACACTACATGGATAAAAGTATTTGGAGACCTGCACATTAGGAGACATCCCATTCTAAATCCAAAATCATTAATATGGAGTTGGTCACCCTTTTCTACAAGACACTGGGCTGTGTCTGTGTGTGTCTGAAATTATTGCCCATTCATCCAGATTAGCATTTGTGAGGTCACATACTGATGTTGAATGAGAAAGCTTAACTATAGTTCATCAGTACATTTTTGGACTGTGCTTTCTGCACTGGGTTACAGGTATGCTAAAACAGAAAATGACTTTCCCCAAATTGCTTCCACAAGTTGGAAGCATTGTCCAGAATACCTGAGCAGTATCCCTTGACTGGAACTAAGGGGCCTAGACCAACCCCTGAAAAACACCCCCTAGTATTATCCCTCCTCCACCAAACGTTACAGTTGGCACAATACAGTCAGGCAGGTATTCTCCTGGAATTTACTAAGACCAGACTCATCCATCACACTGCAAGATAGAGAAGAGTAATTCTGCACTCCATAAAACATGTACACCATGTACACCATGTTGGTGACCCTGCTCCGTTTCTTTATATGGTTAGGCACTTCTTGCTGTGGGTCCTAAATCCTTCCACTTTTATTCTTGAAGAATAAAGAAATTACAGTCAGGTAGCTATAATCTATGGCATGGTAATCAAGCATGAGTTGGGACCCTGTTGGATATACAATGTTTGTGAAGATGTTTTATAACAGTAACAACATAAATTCCTGAGTTTCTAAATAGATCCATATTCTCTGCAAGGTAACAAAGGAACCTGTTGTAAATTTCTAAACACATTCCAAAAACGTCTATTAGGATATTTGGTGTTTCCAAAGTGCCCCTTCTTAGTGTGTAACTGAGTATTGGTGTGTGTGCCCTATGATGATTGAAATATCCCCTAATTTATGTGAGCAGTTTACAAGACAGAGGTACAAAATTGATAGTCTATATGCAAAAAACAGTTAAGTCAAAAACGTAAATGGTCAGTATATTATATTCTCTATTTTGATTAATCAACTACCTTCTGTGTAACTAAACAAATGAATATAAATTTATTATAAATAAAATTAAATGTATCTCTTACATATAGCACTTAAGGAGGTTGGGTACTTTTCTGAGTCTTGGTTCTGCCACAGTTTGTTCCTGATTCCCTAGGGAGATTTCTTTTGCTAGTGATGCCATAGACTTTCTCATTTGGACCTGTGGTCCTAGTTATTTGTAAAGCCGCCCTGAGACAATGTTCTGTTGTAAAAAAGTGCTATGTAAATAAATGTGACTATATGTGACCATATATCTGTAGCACTTAAAAGAGCCTAAAAGAAATTAATTATGAAATCCTGCCAATTTTAAAACAACATTTGACCGGAATGATAGATTTAATTTAACTTGTAATTTACTGGATTCAATTTCAATAGTCTTTTAAGAACAGACACAAGTTATAGCAAAACAACATATATTTGTGTATCATGTTTATATCAAAGCAATATTTTCCAAGATAATGCTTTCACCAATGTTATCTATTTTTTTTTTTTTACCACAATTCAGTTCTATTAATTTTAACAGTTTAACATGTTGTGCATAATGTGTATTTGTAAATATTAAATGGAAAACATTTACCGTAGATGTTACTGCTCCGCTATGATAATTCCTTTAAGATTAACGTTAGGGCTTGCCACAGTGCAATGCTTATCTTTTTGTCCCAGCCTATATGTGAGCTGCTGAAGAGGTGTGGACACTTTCTGTCTTTTGAGATAAGTGCAAATAACTGTAAGCATATACTAACTGTTTTATGAGGCATTTGGGTTTTTCCTTATTACAAATGATTGAATTATTTAATTCAATTCAATATTTCGTTTTTTCTGTACTGTACCTAACACACGATTACTTAAGTATTTTCCTGGATTATTTCCTTGGGAGGAGTTACTCAGTGTCAGTCACTGTGAATCCAGAATGCTGCTATTCCAAAACTCACAAGCCTTTTAGTTCAACAAAAGAAGCAAAGCAGACATTGAGTTCACCATAGTACTTCCAATTTATTAGGTGTTTCAGATATGCTTTACTGATTTTTGTAAAAAGAAAAATGTTAATTTCAAATTTGATGCCTACCACACATGGATCATTTGACAAAAACCTGTTTAAAAAGACTGGAAAACTAGTAACAGATTGATACAAAATGCAGCATGCAAGAAATGCTCAGCTGTTAAAGACAGATTTTTTTTCTTTTTACTGTTTTCATAAAATATAATAAAAATGTAATTAGATGAATAATTAAACGTTACATTTAGAATAATACTATCAATTTACATATTTTTGGACCTTGTGTGTGTGTTCATGTGTGTGTGTGTACTGCAACACGGCTAATACAGGAACAGCTTTTTTTAACCTCACTTCACATAGCTGAGAGTTGACTGCTTTGTTCGCTCCTCCTCCAACAGGCAAAACACACAATGGTACTAACAATGACTACAGTGCAAACCACAACAGAAATGTTCATGTATATGTGCTGTAGTATCGCGGTGTGGTATTCTTTCTTATAAAGTTTTGTACAGTTAGCAAGTGCAGCCTTGATACTATTCCGTGGAGGAATGGATATGTTTATTATGCTGATACCTGTAAGGTGTGAGGGACTCAAGCACACAAGTGATGTGATGTTTTTAACCTTTTCTGGGTATTTCCTTAGCCAGTTTTGAAATGGTACGATCTTTTGATCACACTTCCAGGGATTATCAGAAATAATTAAATGGTCAACATTAGTTAATGAA
>JAUZSU010038394.1:0-10189 GCA_034780255.1 Parotocinclus maculicauda
ATGAGGCTTTGGCTGATTGTCAACATTACAGAATAGAATGATACGTTATATAAGTTCTAATATTGTTCAAATGACCACTGCTTTATTTACATTACATGTCACATTTCTTGTGCTACAGCTTTATTTACCAATTGCTTTTCAATAGTCTCTCTTGTCTGTGGTAAGTATGCAATATAATTACTAAATTATTTTATTCATTTGAAATATAATGAAAGTTACATAATGAAAATAATCATTCACATAATGAAATAATTACAATATTTTATTCAATATGAGGAATATCCCTAAACCCTACACTATACAAACAGAAAATACGATAAATAACTACACCCATGCAAACTTTATATTATGCTAGGAAAACATTTTTTTGCTTAAGTCTTTTTACTCAAATTCTCAAATTCAAATATTAATTAAATGATGTGTAAAGAAAAACATTGTATTAAATTAGAAAAAAAAGCAAAGCAGATGCATTTTCAAGAACGGTCTCACACATTTGATATGAGACACATATAAGATTCATTCTCATGTGTAACACGGGCAAATTTGTTCCGAAGAACAACTTGCCATTGTAGTATTTTGGCTTCGATCAAACAGATGTGGAAAAACAATAGATAATGTTACAGGGCATCAGTGCTGAGGGACTTCATTATGTAATGCAAGAGCAGAATAATTGGAAGGACGTGAGATTAATTCTCTAAACAAGGCTTCTGTTGCTGTTGATTTTGATCAAACAGTTATTGTTTATTAACTATTGATAAATAAATGCAGCATAAACAAAATGATTTCTTGGTGGTAATCAAGCAGCCAAGTGATTGCTAATTCAAAACCATCCACTAGTAACGAGTAAATCTAAATTTAGCTGATGTGAGGTAAGAGGTTAGTGAATGTACACATGGATGTACAGCTTCCAGTTTCGTATTTTGTGCTTTTATAACTATACATGAGTTTGTGTGGTCCATTAGACTGACATTTGGTCACTATGATTACACATTTTGATCCAATACACAGATATTGTAAAGTCCTTGCCAGCTTTTACAGCTCAGCCCACCCAAATCCCTTAAGTTGTATTTGCCTTTTTTCTGCGTTGGGTGCTGTTGGAGATCTTGTCTGGTGTCACTCCGAGATCAGACAAAACCTTAGCAATCCCTCTGGCATCCACTCCACAGTTCGGAGCTACATTAGTCTCACATCGCCTGTGCACATTCATTTTACAAACTGAAACACAGACAGACAGACAGACAGACAGACAGACAGACAGACATACAGACAGAAAAAGAGAGAGATAAGCAGCCAGATTATTTTTTTTAGATGTAAAGCAGGTAATCAATTCACACATTTCATAAGCTGTGGATGTTTCATTAAATGGAGCTATTACTCAAGTAGTTTTGGGAAATAATTGTGATTGCAGCAGCATGTTTACTCAAATGGTTTGTTAAGTTGATTTTCTAATCAGAAAACTTAAAATTTGCCTAAAATATAACTTTTTCTGCAAATGCAGGCATTTTGAGCACAATTTGATATGATTAATAGTTTCAGCACTAGTGATCCAAACTAGGTCTTAAAACGAAAATGACTTATTAATGCTTTCTTAGAAATAGTGGAGACAGCTAGCATCCCATCTGGGTCACACCAATGTCTGTACTTGGTTCTCTGGACCAGAAAAAATGGCATATTGTATACAGAAGGGGCAAACGTCTAAGACCACTAGTAAAATGCTTGTTTATATTTTTGTAGATTAGGATTGATAATGCATCAAGATAATAACCTAAAACAAGCAGTGATGACTGTCATGGATTTCCGTCTACAATCACCTGACCTAAACCCCGTCAAGCATTGGCACTTGATAACAGAGAAAGCCAAGCATTCAGTAACATCACAAGATGCTCTTTTCAATATTGCAAAAACATGCTTTGAGAAAATATCAACAAATTCTGAAAGATATCAAAAGATCTTTTTTAAAGACTAATTTTTTCACTTAACTTTCATTAGTATGATGATTACCATGACGAACATTGTGCAGTTAAATATCATTGACAGCACTAATTACCATTACACTAACGGTATTCTGAGCACATAAATACGTCACCTTTGCATTGTAGGCCTTGTCGCAACAGCCCCCACAGTAGAGAGCCGCAGTGGTCGCAGAAGGTTGGTACTTTGTAATTGTGAATACTGAACTTGTGAGGCATGTTTACACTAAAGCGTTGGGAGCCGACCTGTGCACAAAAACAAATTCATGCTTAATGTTCATCATCTGGACAAAATTAGATGCTTGATTAGAACTTCTTACTTATTATAATATTTCCTTATAAAATATTTCCTTATAAATATTCATTTAAGTGATTCAGACTTTGTCACTTTCACCACTTAAAAAACAAACAAAAATGGACATTTAATACAATGTCAATTAACTTTCTTAATAGGTCTGATCACAAAAGAAACGCAGGTGATTTGTGTTACGTTTGTAAATCACACAGCCACATTTACTTAAATGATTCTATATGAATCTTTAGCAAACCAATCTTAATCTCAAATGGAAATTTGAGTGAACAGTGACCTCTTCTGGAGTGTCATCCTGCTTCTTCAGGCCGGGACACTTTGTGATGATTAGCTCATGGCATCTTTTATGGACCACACAGGTACAAACTAGGACAAACACATAAACACAGATAATATAACATGGCAAAATCCAGTCGTAACAGCTTCCAAATATTAATAACAGCATACATATCAATTTAACGTTCGGTTTAATGCAAATACATGTTTGTTGTTTAACGCAGAACAATAGTTTAGGCTAAAATGTTTAACAACTATAGACTACATTACCCAAAGTCCTATTGTCAGTATGGCAGACTCATGGGTGAAGTACAAAAATAAAATGCAACCTTTAGGCACTAATCATGCTTTGGATGATAAAATATATTTTGGGTAAGTGGAAAATTAATCATTTCATTTTGGTCAAAATGTGCTCTCAATGTGCATTAATATAAGTGTGAAGAATGCGTAGCTAATTAATCCTGTAATATATTTATAGTTTAAAAGGCCTAGCAAACACACAGAATTGAAAGGAACCAACCTTGACACTGGTATCCCTGTTTTCCTAACACACCCCTGTAAAACAACAAACAGAACACGTGTTACACAAACCAGATCTCACACGCTGTCAAATCGTATAAATGTCTCAATTTTCCACAGCACAGGAACACAGCCAGACGCTGCAGACACACTTCTGGCCAGTAGAGGGAGCCTTTTGCTGAAGGGAAATCGCACATATTGTAAATGTAATCTTACTGCAGGGGGAAAACAGACAACATTGTGCGGTGCCACACAGACTCCTTGTTGTCTGGTGTCACACGGGCACAAAATTATGCAAATCGGTTAACTGTATGACCTCGAGACCACAAAAAAAAAATGGTAGGCTGTTAGAGACGCAAAAGTATCCACAGCTGTCTGTCCGATTCCTGGACATGTCAAACTGGGCCATCAGGTCTCAATTAACTGCAAGTTGTTTTATATACATATACTTTTTTATACTGTATTAAATATAATAAGTGAAAATATGGAAAGTATATTCAGTAGGGACAGGGACAATGTTTCCATCTAATAGTTTTTCTGATCTGAACGTTTGATAACGGAAACGTCAATCAGTGTGGCTTTACAGCAAATAGCCGTTTTGCAAAGATGCTATATACAATAATATTTTTTATTTAATATTAATGTTTAATATTTATATTCAGAATCAAATTTCTCCATTAGAAGTAATGTAATTACCATTAAACCGACCTGATCCCCAAATTATTTGATGCTTTGTATTTTGTTTGTATTTAATTAACAATTAAAATATTTATTATAGCAAAAGAATGTAATACAATAATAACAATCAATTAATACATTACATAACTGCAATATAAAGACCTGAAACTGAAAATAATGTGAAATTCTATAGCCAATGAGGCGAACGCAGTTTCCGAAGAGACTGAGGGTGTATCTGAAAATGCACTTGCAGACTGATATAATATACATTCACAAAATATTATAATGTATTTTACATAATACGCCTGTGATTACATCCTAAGGTATTCTTCTTTTGGCTTTTATGGGGTTTGGCACCTTATACTGGTGCATTATTGCCAGGAATTGGACAGGATTACGTGCATCGTCTTTGGAAACTTGCACCACCAAGTGCTTTATCTGTTATACCCATTTTCAAATTTTGTTTAAATTTGGGGGCAAGATTTTAAAAGAATTAAAACGAAACCTTTCAACGTATGAATTGTTCGAGTGAAGATGTGTTCAAATTCCACGCTTCCACTGCAGCTGCATTTTTTTAAATGTATTTTTCCAGTCCACACACTCTTTCATTTTAATTTGGACATGTTCAAATTCCCCTCAAAGCGCATGAATGGCAATCACTTCATTTCATCAGTAGATGACACACTTTTATGGTATTGTAACTCTGCATAGTGGAACAGTCATAGCTTGTTGAATCCAGCCGCCATCTTTACCAGAGTGGATGCTTCCCTCAGCTGAGAGACGATTTCTCATCCGACCTTCCCTCTCACAGACATAGACAATTGTTTATGTGGAGCTGTATATTTTACATTGACAACTGTATATTTTACATTGACTGACGCACATGCACAAATGAGCAATGCTTTAGGTAAACTGCTCATCCAGAGATAAACAATTCAAATGGAGTCAACAGTTTAATGGTCGTGTTAAAAAGGGTATGTTATTCAGCCACGATCACTTCTTTGCTTTGCGTCTGTGGTTTCTGTAAATATTATATAGATACATCACCACAAATACTTACAAGGCCTATTACTTCACTATCCTGCCATTAAAAAAAAACTCATTGCTGTAATTTGTCCTTCTCCTCTGCGCATTTATAACGAATTACTAAAATGGCCCATGAAATCCGATCTGGCTGTTCAGACATCACAGAGTCACATTGGCGCATATTGGATATGTATCGGATTTCATTACTATACATGAAAGTGGCCTAGACTGGAACTGAAAATGTCAGACACAGTAAGTTTAGGAGCTGTTCATCACGTCTATCTAGTGCAAGTGCATTTCTTGAACACCAGAGGGCATAATCACACGTCATGCACCCACAGCCATGTGAAACTTCTAATATTTTATTTATCTCTGGTTCTAGTAATTTATTTTCAATGCAACAAACAAATTGACAATTCAAGAAAATTTGTTTACACTTCATAAGACCCTGAAATAGTAAACAACTGTGAATTGAAATGTGAACAGAGTGGCTCATTGCAGCCATATTAATTACTATAAAAATAAATAAATAAAACACCTAAAATTTGTTATAATATGTTATATAATTAAGTTACTGCAGTGATTTAAGCAGCACACTTTCTTAACACATTTTTAGACATCAGAGAAAGGTTTGATAAATTCTTGGCTTTTTTTCTTTGGCTGCAACATTTGAAAAGAATAGCATGTGGAAATCATACTAGAGATGGGGTCAATACTTTAGGAGAGACAGAGAGAAGTAGAAGAAACAAAGGCTCTTGAACTTCCCAAGCATCTGCATGAAATCAGACATCAAAGATCTGCAATGTAAACAATGTAACGGGTCCTTGTTGCATATTGCTTTCATGCACATTTAGTCCTATGGTGTTGCAAGAGAAGGAGTTTGAAGATTAAGATAAGCTAGCAGGTCGGAAGTGTTGAATGTGGAAGTGTGGAATGTGGAAAGAAGTAGTTACAAAAGTTTTCACATTGGTTAAAACAAGCCAGAAAGAGATGGAAAAGACAATGTAGAGTTCTTACCAGATGAAGTCTCGACAGTGGGAACAGTAAGTGGGCTGTCTTAAGTAAGTGGCCATAAACTTGTGTCCGTTAACCTGATGGACACGTCTGCGCACTGCCCCCTGGCGCTTCCGAGGCCGCATGCGCTCACGGAACACTCGTTCTTCATTCTCACCTGATGCTGCAGCTGTAAAACAGGCAGGTGGATTACAGCAACACAACACATTAACCACTCTTTAGGTTCAATTTGTATTTTTCAGTTCATCATCATATTCCATGACATCACTGCTATTTGCTCATAGCTGGTGGGTTTGAGGCAGCATAGGATTTGGTTAAGTGAATTTCTACGTCACCCTTTGTCAAGCTATTGCTTGGCTGCCTGTGTGTGTGTTCTTAGTTCATTTGGTCCATACCAAAGCAGAAAATGATACATTGGGGCATATTCTTAGCATTCACAGTGACGTTTTTAACATTGAACAAAAACATGTAAACAAAAGTCACATGACTAAGGTCACATACCAATTGGACAACTTTTATGATGTTCTGTGACCAAACTTGCCACATTTTCATAACTTCCTAGGCTAAACGTGCTCATGGAATTTCCTAATGTGCTGGTATTTTTACCAGCTGAAACCCCACAAAGAGCTCCTACAATTTAATTCCTATGCTATGCACATAAAAGAACACACGCTGCAAGGAGTGCAAGGAATGAAAGAATCAAGTTTAGCCCTTTAAAACAATCCCAATTACATTTGTTTAATAACTGTTGTTTCAAGTTATATTCGTTAAATTAAATTACGAGTCGCTTTTTGTAATTTCACTCCCTGTGTTGCGTTTGGGTTGTGTTTGTGTACATATTTTATGTGGGTCTTTTAATGATTTGTACGACTGCTTGGGTTCTTCCAGTGTCAAAAAATAAAGAGTTTAATTCTGCTTCGCTGGTCCATCCTGAGTTCATTTGAAAGTGGACCGAGCTCACTTATTTGGTACGCACCAATATTTGGATGGCAAAATTCACACTTCCCAAAATTAACTGCACTAAAGAAGCAATCACAGCAGTTTGATTTAATTGAACCAAACGTGCCAAGGGTGAACACACACTAAAAAATTTTTCAGGGGTCTCTTAAAAACACACTCCAAAATGCTGTCTAAGCATATGGTTAACATGGAGCTATATGAACTGCCAGGCATCAAAATTGCTTCCTTGTCTTGACAAGTTGTATGTTGGAGGTCCACATCTGTTGTTGTTCAGGTTGAAAAACCTTTCTAGGTATATTTTGATAAATAGGTTGCAGGCCATGGTCTTAAATCCCCCCAAAAACCTTGCAGATCACCATGTATGAGAGAACTTTAGACCCAGGTGATGTGTGGATAGACACTGAGACTGACATATTTATTCTTGCATCTGGCAGAGACTCTCACACAAACAGCCAGAGAGTGAGAGTGAAACATCTCCAGCTGCTCTGTGGAAACACACCTACTTGTGCTGTTGCCAAATCAGGCCTCTTTAAACACAGAGAGTATGAACAAAACACATCTTTCATTCTTCTATTGGAAGAGCCCTTTGAGGGCTGTACACACTCGGAGTGTGTTTGTATGTGTGTGTGTGTGAGAGTGTGTGTGTGTGTGTGTGTGTTTATGGATCATGAGAGAGACCTGAGGCCTGTCACCACCTGACCCAGCATGTGCTCTGCTCAGCCATGTGTATTAACACAGGTCAAGTCACATAGCCTGAGGGACTTCACGACGCATAGAATTGACATGGTGTGAGGGCAATTTCCTTAAAATCATAGGAATACCTTTAAAAAAGGAATATAATGTTTCATTGGTGCTCACAAACAAGTATTTTTTTACAAGTGGAATTTTATTAGAAAATCTTAAAGAACACCAGGTTTGTATTAGGTCTGCAGATTCCAAACTGGGGGCACCCCATTGCAAGGAAGACCATCAAGGAAAACAGTGAATGCTACTACACAGTAGAACTTTAAAGATGCATACTGTACGTCACTTGCAATAATTCTACTGTAAAGATAATTTGTCGGGGCTCAACAATAACGACAAAATTGAATTCTTGAATATTTAACCCTCTTCATGCAATAAATATTTTAGTTTAAGAAATGTTTTATACATCCAGTAAAACATGCCAATCACAATATCTGTGAACAAACATCGCCACATTAACTGCTCACAAAACTTCTTACTATTGAAATATCCCCTAATTTTTGTGAGCACTGTACTATAATTACATACATTTTAATATTCTTAGCTCTACTTAGCACTACTTCTAATACTCATTCATTTGTTATCTTCTGCTTAATTCACAAGGGGTTGCGGGCCAGCCGGTGCCCACCCCGCAACTCCGGGCGCCAATCCATCACAGGGTACACACACACAGTCAAACACGAAGTTCTACTTTAGAGACACCAATTAACCTAACACGCATTAGTTTGGACTGTGGGAAGAAACCGGAGTACTCGGAGTTAACCCACACAGACACTGGGAGGACATGCAGACTCCACACAGAAAGGACCCAGGTCGCTACACCCTGGATTGAACCCCAGACCTTCTTGCGGTGGAGCAGCGGTGCTACGAACCGAGCCACCATGCTACCCTACTTCTATTGCTGCTGCTGTTTATCCTAATTTAAACTTAGCCAAAGAGACAACATTTATTCTTATGCACCCTGTGTGGTGTAAATTGTAGTGACAATAAAGTCTGTCTATTTTCTTTCACTCTAAAGTCTAAGATGAACAGGAAAATACATAAGTAAAGAGAAACAATGGCTTCATTCTCTCTATTTTGAGCCAAAATGTTTTGCAAAATTTGCAGAGAATATCTCCACAAGGCATAAAAATGTGGTTCTCTTTTGTCTGAACCAAAATTTTGTGTCCCAGCATGTCTCTCTGTCACATCATTTGTATAGGAGAGGACAAAAAAGGCGTCCGCGTGTCTGGGCTACTGAAAGCGTGCATACAACAGATAAACAATTTCAACCAAGTTAGTCACAACAACATATCACACGATTAAAAGAGAACAACCTTTTAAAAACTATTCACTATTTAACTATGCAATTATCCTTATAATAGACGTCACTGCATCAAGTCCAGAGAGGACAGACTATTGCACATAAAAACTGAATGTATGCAGTGTGTTTGCGCTAAAACTCAAGCTAGTATTGTATCTAAGAGCGCGTGACTGAAGCTAAAAATGAGTGAACAAACTTGCCTAGATACAAAACACAGACATCAACAGCCTTACAGATTACGTCGTAAGATTTAATCCTCGCTAGTGTGGAGGTGGTTTTTTTTAAATTACAGATTTTGCTCAAAAGATTAGCAAATTATGTTGGACATCGGTTGCCATTAAAAATAGTTCTACATCCAACTTATTTTAATATATGCAAACTAACCACCATGCAGAATAGAAAGATTATGACAAACTTGGGAAGTCGGCTATCCGTGACGGGCTTAAACCAGCCAAGGTACCAGCACAAAAACATTAGCAGAATCAATTACGGCAAGAAAAAGCATATGGCAAGACAAGACATAAATACTGTCACCAATCACACTGAGAAAGACCAATTCAGTTCAAACAACTTCCGTCACTTCAGCAACACAAAGCGTTATTACTGGCAATGCGAACACAAACAAAAAAAGGCCCTGGAACAAATGTAGATCTCCAGAGAGTGACAGTGTGGCTGAGTTCCTTCCTATTAAGTATCAAGAACAGTTTGATGCAAAAGCAGCTATAGACTTTAAAGGGCAACTTTGCTGGTACATTGACATAGGCTGTAATAATAATAATAATAATAATAATAATAATAATAATAATAATAATAAGTTACATTTATATAGCGTCTTTCTCATATCGAAGGACGTTTTACAGTAAGGGAAGAGAGGAGAAAAGGAAGAGGAATTAGGGGAAAAAACCCCTTTAGTAACAATGGTGCACCTCAGATGAGTAAAACAAAATCACCATATGTGGAATCAGGAATAGTTCCTGCTTAGCTGGAATGACAGCCTGTTTTCACACTGGCCCTTTTGTCAAGAAACGGTAGAACCGAGCCATGTAGAGAGTATAGAATAGCAGATTTACAGACAGTTTGTCTCTCACTTACTTTTTAACAAACTTTCATGCAACCTTTGCATCCATATGTCTCTCTGATATTGCCGTATCAACCGTATTCTGGAACATGCCTTGTGTTTGCATGTGTGTTGTATGATGATTTGCATCAAGGGCAGCTGCCAAGAAGGAGAGTACCTAAAAGTGAAATTAGTTAAATAGGTGCACTTACATAATGATTTACATATCTGTTTAGAGAGCAGGCTAAAGCAGATTGCATATACGCTTATGGATTTGTATATCAGTGGAAATTTCAGTGACACACAAGGTAACATCAAGAGAAGTCTCATTT
>JAUZSU010038405.1:0-10189 GCA_034780255.1 Parotocinclus maculicauda
ACAATAAAGGTTTAATAAACATTTAATATGTTACATAGCCCGTCCCGTCTTGTAACATAGGGCATGTTCGTTTAATCGGACCAGCCGGTTATTAGGACAAAACCATCGTGTCCCGATGTGGTCCCATTAACCGGAATTGACTGTATTAATGATCTCGTTTCAACACGCTTGTTAAGCTATTCTATATATTAGACGGTAAGTAAACAGTAGGTTCTCATAGTTGGCATGTTCAATGAGGGTTAAATACGTTTACGGGAGTAAAAGCCTGAGTTACATTAAGGGATAAAAACCACTGGGTCTTCTGAACAACTAGGCTTGTGGGGTAAGAAATTAGTGACATTTGTCAGTCTAAAACAATGGTGAATAATTTCTACTCACAATTCCTAAATGAAATGCAAATGTACATTTTTACATTTAGTAGACAACCTTATCCAGAGTGACTCACAACTGATACAGTCTTACAATAAGCAGTAATGGGATAAGGGTCTTGCTCAAGGGCCCAACTGTGGCAGCTTGGCAGAGGTGGGACTTGAACCCCAGTACCTTTATACCTTACAAGATCACATTTTTTCTCCCATGTTTATTAAAATGACATTATTACATTACAAAATGCTATATTTCTGTTGGGATTTTTTATTTTGAGTTCACAAGCCCATTAATGTTCTGTCTTATGCCTCACATATGGACTCATAAGATCTCTAATGATGTACTTCACAAACTGGTCCGGCCCCACAAAAATTCCGTCTTAGAACAAATGATTGCAAAAAGCAACACAAGTCCCTGTGTGTGATATTGATCTCAGAAATCCATGCTGAGCTGTGAGTTGTACTGAGATCCCAGCCGGCTCTGAAACAGCCCACAATCGATTTTCCTTCCAAAAAACAAAATCAGAAAATACGTTTGAAAATTTAAACACGCTCTTTAAATACACCTCTTTGATACGGAAAGGGGTGTGTTCTTAAAAAGGATTTGTACCTTAAAAGGACGGGGAGACGCCGTTAAAGCTGGACGACGATAGCGGAATTTCGATCGTCTATCCAAGTACTTTTGATGTTCAGTAACTGCAGGAACTGAGTAGGTTCGGATTTCCAAACTTCAAAAACATCAACCAAGACAGATTTGGAAGCAAAACAACCTCATTTGCACCGCAGCGTTAATGTAGCAGGATTACTTGTATTAGGAGAATATCAACAGGCCATAAACAAATCAATTAAGATCCCAAAGGTAGCAACACCAATCAAACCCCTGCATGACAGAAATACCCCATGATGATGTTTGTTCCCAGGAAAGGCCATCAATTATTAAATGTGTAATATGCAAACAGAGTGCGGGTGCCAAAACATTTGCACGAGATTGCATCTTGTTGTAAAGCAGCCCGGTTTTCATAATGAAGTTTTCTATATAAGTATATTCATTCATTCATTCATTATCTTCCGCCTAATCCACACGGGGTCGAGGGGCCAGTCGGTGCCCACCCTGCATCTCTGGGCACAAGGGCAGGAACAAGGAACAAGGGCACAATCCATAATAGGGCACACACACACACACACACACACAGTCCCACACTAAGGGCCACTTTAGAGACAGAGTCTGGACTGTGTGAGGAAACCGGAGTACCCGGAGTAAACCCACGCAGACACAGGGAGGACCCAGGCCGCTCCGGGGCTACCCACCGAGCCCCAGTGCTGCCCCCAATATAAGTATATCCTGACTGATATAATTGCTTAATACAATGGTAAAAAACATGTTTTATGATATAACTATATAACCCTGCTTATCCTGGTGGGGGGTGGGGGTGCTGTGGAATTCACAGGGCACTGGTGGGCATGTATGCTGAGCAATGAATCCATGACAGGGCTGGGCAGGGGCTGCTGATACCAGGGAACGTTACCCATCCAGCCTGACCTTCACCAGGCACAGCCAAATAACCAACCCGGCATGATGGTGCCATCAGGATCAGACTTTTTTATTGCTTGTTTCGCGGATCCGCCGACGATCATATTTGAAGAATAGAAAAAATGTATACATATATATATTTTTTTGTATTTCTCGGATCCGCCGAAGCACCAATGGTTGAAGTAAAAAAAAAATTTTTTAGCTTTTTCCACCCTCCGGTGGAAATCCAACGGTTTTCTGCTGTTCATTTCATTTTTTTCCAGATTCACTTTAATTTAATTGTAGGTTCAATAAATTTCTTACTCCTTCCTTGTATTGTTTCCACATAGTCCTTGAGAAATTGAAAAGTGCTAAAATATAAAGATTTATTTTGTATTTTTTCCTCCCTCCTCAGTAGATTCTTAAGTAGGAACATCCGAGGAACAAGCAATTAAAAAAGTTTATAGTTACAGTGTTTTTGCAAGGTCTCATTGGATCAGTAAAAGGTGCAGAAATGCCTCTTTTCTTTTAGACTTGCTTCCCGTGGATAAAATCTTTAACTAAATATCTTACGTTCTTACGCACTTTCTGTGAAAGGCTCCGTTTACAAAGTGTTCCAATCCCCACTGGTACAGGGGATAAACATCCCTCTTCCTGCTCAACACTAGAGAGTTGCATAATTGTGTAGAAATTCGTAGTGATGATCACCCTCTATTGAAATGCACGCGCCTCCTTTGTCCCGCCGCTTCCCCATTACTATCAGCCCTGACAATGACTTCTTCCCCCCACCAACACCCCCCACCCCACCCCATTTTACATCACAGTGATCTGTGAAGGAGATTCACTTATTTCACTTCATCTAAAGCAACAGCCTCACATTTCTCAAACGGACTCCCAAACCTGTCGGATTTACATTTAGGACCTGTGAAACCAGTTTATATCGCTCCGGTTTGACCTTCTCGGCCGTCTTAGCAAGGCTCTACGTTATCCACTGCATTGGTTCATCCTTTAGGCAGCACTAACGAGCTTTTCTCAATACAGCCGCATCCCTTCTATCCTCTGGCCTCCTAAATCTCTGAGCAGCAAACAAACCTTTTGTTAAGCAAGTTCCTCCTGATCTGCTTAACCTAAGCCTCTCAGACCTCAGACCTACAGGGACCAGCCGGGTCTGGATTCCTTCATGGGAATAGAGAAGATATGAAGTTTAAAGCGTCTAAAGTGTTTGTAGGAAGTCGGAAAATGGTTTATTGAGTCAGCAAGAGTAAGATGTTAACCGTGAGACAATATCCATGGTTCTAAATTCTGATTGGCTCATCCACTTTGTATCTAAAATACTTCTATATATTCACTTATAAAAGTTACTCAATTCTTTGTTTTATTGTCATTTTATCATGGGTAAAAGGGTTTAAAGGTTTTTTACCTTTGTTTTTTGTTTTTTGCCTTGTTACTGGCTGTGTCTCAATCCGCACTCATTTGCCAAATTAGTGATGACACTAATGGGGATGTCCCCATCCAATACATTTGGGAGCACCACTGTTCTTGTGGGTAGTTCTAGCTGAGAGTGTGGAAAACGAAATAGCAGCAAAGGGAGGACCGGGTACTCATTGATGCCCCTGGTTTTGGGGGCAGACTTTTATCAGTGGTGTCTTTCCATTTCAGGATGACGAGGACGGAAGAACTGGAAGAATCAGGCAGGATTTACGATAAGGCCCCCTTCTTATCTTCCTTTTGTTAGCCATTTCTCTTCCTGCTCCCCTCTGATACCACTGGGTCCTTTAATGGTGCCAGTTCATATGCACAAGCTGTATCAAATCCCTTTGATAGGGAAGCTGCATGTGGTTTCCACCAACACCGCGGGATCCTCTGAAATGAAAAGGATGACTGTCTGGGATTATACACCGGAAAGCTGCCCCCCTTTTGTTCAAACGGGTGACATTTCTGTCGGGTCGTCTGCATCACGTCCGTCCCCGATTAAACTTACTTAGACATGCTTTATCCCTTCAATAAGATAAGCATTTCGAGCTGGAACGATAAACGGCGGGACTGTAGAAAAGCCAATTTCCAATCACATCCATTTCCTCTCTCCTGAGGTGGTCTTTGTCGTACACGTCCCACGTCGAGCACGTTTCATTGAGATTTAAAGCGGATGCTGATTGCCAGAGATTTGCAGAGATTTCACTCGGCATAATCGAGTGCCTTGTTTAGTGCCAGGGAAGGACGAGCTCCTGTCTGATTTGCTCAGTTATTTCACATGCATTACTGTGGACTAATCTGTTATAAGAGATTCAGGACAAGAGTAAAATAAACAGCTCTTTTTCTTACACTGATCTGCTGGACACAGGTTATTTTGGGGTATCTTGTCCTCTTAGTATCTGTTTGGGCTTCCTATCCTATCTGTTTGGGTTTATTACCAGCAAGAGGGTCACATTTATATAACATGGACTGGTCCACCCTATACCACAATGGGATAGGAACAAAAGGTAATACTGTGGAAGCATCATGTTGTAGTTTTTAGTTCAAAATTTCCCACTGTTTGGAAAGGGAATGAAGCAGCATGTGATCAAATATAATGACTTCCCAGTTTACTTATTGGAAAACAACCAGTAAAAAACTACTATGGGTTGAAGTGGCAAATATTTAGTGTGACCTACCTTCACACCGGGGCAATAGCAGCATCTGGGAGCTTCACATTTACAAAATTTAGCAGACGCCCTTATCCAGAGCGACTTACAATTGGTAAAGTCTTACAATCCAAGCAGTTGTGGGTTAAGGGTCTTGCTCAAGGGCCCAACTGTGGCAGCTTGGCAAGAATTGGGATTTAAACCCTGGACCTTTTGGCTCAGAGTCCAGTACCTTAACCTCTAGGCTACCACAGTCCCGAAGAAGCTTGATCAGTAACGGTCTTTTTGGAAGGGTAGCACCCAGGAAACAAGTTTTTAAGAATATGGTGAAATGGTTAAGATATGCAAAAGCTTGGGATAAAGTGGATCACGGAGTGACGAAACCGTGACCAAGTTTCACATTTTTCTCTCCAGTTATCAACAATGTGTTATAAATGGCCATTAAGGCATTGCTAAAACAACAAATCTAATAGTGGCTTGAGACTTTTGCACATGATTTAGATATTCACTGGACAACGTGCAGCCAACAAAATGACTCCACTTGCATTATAAACTGTTACTTTGTACTGGGCCCCTGGCACCCTTAAAGCCTTGAGGGTTAACTGTGGCGGCACAAAAGACCAGAACGTCCAGGGATCAAGTCCCAGCGTCGCCAGGTCGTCCCTGCTGAGCCCTGGAGCAAGGCCCGTGACTGGAGCTTGTAAAATTGTATCAGTTGTAAGGCTATGTGGTTAAGGGCTTTGCTTTGCCCAAGAACCCAAGAGCTCAGCAGTGACTGCCTGGATTAGGGTGACTAATCAATCATTTAATTAGAAACTAATCACTGACGCAGCGCTGCTCTTTTCCCTTTAAATCCGTTGATGTTGTCACTACAGAGCACCGCGATATGCCGCAAAAAGGTCACTCGCTACAGTCTCATGTCCTCCGGGGGGCACGTGATGGTCCTGACAGAGCCAGCAAGCTTTGCCGCCTTTGCTATAGGGGGACACCGTTAATAATTGCGGATCCCTCCAGGATTTTTGTTTCCGTCGCACAGTTTGCTTGATAAATGTTTGCACAGGCTGGTCTTTCACCGAGGGTCAAAACAAGAAGTTTACACGGAGCAGAGACGCCTGTAATCAAGGCAGGCTGTGTGCAATCAGCTGACTCTAATGTTCCTTTTAATTGGATTGATTTAACTAGGGGGCAATCAGTTTGCTCCTGGGGGCTAGTTGGCATCAGGCAAGGTTGTTCATTAAGAGCTTTAAATAAGTACCCAAGTACTGTGTGACTTGTTCGTGTCGTTTAAATGGATTTCGCTTGACGGTTCCATGTTTATCGTGGTCGACGTCGCGGAGGAA
Source organism: Parotocinclus maculicauda (assembly GCA_034780255.1). Lineage (NCBI taxonomy): Eukaryota > Metazoa > Chordata > Actinopteri > Siluriformes > Loricariidae > Parotocinclus > Parotocinclus maculicauda. The sequence goes on from JAUZSU010038405.1 coordinate 5,837, forward strand.
GAAGCTGAACTTTTGATCTCATCCCACATGATGCCTCTCTCCCGAATGCCATGCGGCAGTGGCAAATGTCTCTGCTCGGTGGCAGTAAACAGAGGCGGAGAGGGTAAACAAAGCCCAGCAACCCCGTGTCCCAGGGTGGATGTGGTGGGATAGCGAGACAGCCCAGTCACTTGCACTTACACACCAGACACAGCCATACGTCACACTGGCCAGGGACATATTTACCCTAAACAAGCACACGGGGGAAGGGATGCAGGGTTCATTGACCTCCTGTAATTCTGCAGGCCTGCTGGTTCGGGACAACTTTGGTTGAAAGTAGTAAGGATCGAAATTGTTCCAGTCGACCATTTTGATGGTTTGAACTAACTGAGAACCAATTCAAAATAGAAATATGAGATATAAATTGCATTTCCTTTAGCAGAAGCGTTTTTAAGCCGTTATCTTTTTTTTTTTTTACGATTCTACTCAAGAAAATCCAGTTTCTTTACTCATATCTGATTTTAAATAAATGCTCCTTTAGTTAAAACCAATGTTGCCATTTAAAAACATTTTGCCAGCTTTATAAAGTGTGTGAATGTGTAAATGTAATGGTTTGAGGATGTCGACAACAATACTTTTTTTTCCTGTAAATGCACACCCTTAATGGCTTTTAATTTACAATTTTTATAATTCTTGATCAAGCTTCTTCGGGCTGTGGAAGGGTTAACTCAGGATCCTGATAAATATATACAAAATACAAAATACAATGCGGTTGTATTCTAAAAGAAGCCTGAGAAATATATATATATATATATATATAGCATTGTACAATAGCAACATCTTAAATATACAATTTATTTCTTAAAGGTAAAAGAAAATAAAAGCTGGTTTGCAAACATGGCTCCGAAAGACACTCACAGACAGTTTGATAAATATATATATCTATCCTAGAGCTGTACCGATCCGATATTCTGTATTGTACTGGATGGATTAAGATCGGATGGGGAAAAAAATATATAGCATATATATATATATATATATATATATATATATAAATACATACATAAACACATACATACACGCACCCACACACCCACACCCACACATATATATATATATATCTGGTGATTTTGCCAAATATCGGGCCGATACGATACAGAATATCGGATCGGCACAGCCCTATAATTTGTGACTGTTGCTGGCTTTCGGAGCCATGTTTGCAAACTAGCTTTTTATTTCTTTTACCTTTAAGAAATAAATTGTAAATTTAAGATGTTGCTATTGTACAATGCTATACATGTACTTTATTAAGGTCTGAGTTTCTAAACTTCTGCCCCCAAACAAACATTTCTCAGGATATATCGAAACCACGATGTTGTAGGAATAGCTGTAGACAAAAAACCCATATAAGTAATCAGGTATTATTTTATAAATAGAACGTTTTTTACTGCCAACTGGACTTGGTGGCATTCTATTAGCACTACATACGTCCTCAACATTACTGAATTGAGAAGTGAATCCAGTAGGGTTACTGGTAAATCATTTCTTAATGTACAGGATAGAGCTGGAGGTGGAAAATGCTGTATTTGTGTTTAATATATGAATCCCATTCCTGTACGTTTCATATTCTAAACCTGTTGGCGCTGAAATATCAGGGATCACCCATTAGAAGTGGCGTCTGCATACCTTTGACCTTATTAGTTTGTCATTTTCAGTGATGACTCAGCCTCTGGTCACAAACGAGCCCGCCACGTAACGACCCCGCAATTATATCAGACCTATAGAGATGGTAAATCCTCAGCTCTGGGCCCGTCTCGTAAATAAATGGGAAATGCCAGAGTTGGATTCGAAATGCCTTTATAGCCAGCGATGCCAGTCGCTTTGACTTCCTTCATTCTCTGGCTCTCCTGTGTATCACGTGTTCTTCTGCCTTTTGATCGTTTTTTTTTTTATCCTTCAAGTTGTCACTCTCGCTTTTTTGATGTACGACGGCACCACGAACCTCTTTCCTTCCTGTCTTTTCAAGCTGACATCAGAGGCTTCTCTGCTTATCTCTGACGAGGTGGAGAGTCAATAGCGCAGACCCTGTCATGCACATGCTTCCCAGGCCATCTGGTTTGCACGTTCCTGCCAAAGTCCAGAGCCGCCAAAAGTTGCGCACGGCCTGAAAAGTGCAATAAAGGAGCCCGGGACCAGTTTTATCTTAACAGATCGAGCGTGCTGGTCCCAAAACGCGTCGCTGCTAAGCGGGGGGAGGGGACTCGAAATGCTTCTGGAATGGGACGGTTTCGGCGAACAGCGCCATCATTACTCGGCAGTGAAAAAATGACAGCTTGATTAATAGAGTTGCAGATGCAGTCCATGTTCCAAACATACTCATCTTCTCATTTTAGTTCAGAGACTCTGTGTGACTCCCGAACCGAACACCAGAGCAGCAGGCTGATGAAATAGTGAATGGTAAAACTATTACACAATCTGCTGGGCTTTAGAGCAAGACTCCAGATAGTTATTAGATGTCGTATCCCAAATGCTCGGTGTAAAGCAGGTAAAAGGGGATACGTCTGTGTTGCCTTAACAAAATCGTTTACATTCAAAGCATCAAAAAGGCAACTGAAGCTTGAAGGACTTACTTTTATACTCGTCCAAAAGAGGCACCTTGGGCTCACAAGAAACAATTTTTCAAAATGAACACTCGTCTTTTGAAGACGCTCCAAAAAGCTCGATTCCTTAAATCTTTGTAACGTTACATTCTATATTTACTGCAATCATTTCTGAGTTATTGGTGTAGATCAAAGCTCAGCAGTTAAAAGTTAGGGGCCTTGACAAAGGGCCAAAGCGGGTAGGCTGACCTCAGAACCTTCTGATCAGTAATCAAGAGCCTTAAACAATGAGCCACTGCTCCAAGGTTGTTCGGCTTTATTTGAGAACGGATATGGCTTGTGTAGTTCTCCTCTTGTGCAGTTGAGCGACCGGACCTTCTGTTCTGATTAGAAACCGTTTGCCTTTAAGAATGGTCTGGAATTGATCGCACAACTTTGTGATTGGATGTCAAGAGCTTTCTCATAACAGAGAATGTCTGAGGATCCTGCATTTCTCCTCTTGTGCAGTTGTGCGACTAGACCTTCCGCTCTTCTCTTTATTCTGGTTAGACCCAGTTTGCCTTCATACGGGTCTTAGGAAGCTCTTGCCATCTAATCACAAAGTTGTGCGATCAGTTCCATTCTTAAAGGCAAACTGTTTCTAATCAGAACAGACAAACAAGCAGAAGGTCCGGTCGCTCAACTGCACAAGAGGAGACCTAAGGAATACCCGTTCTCAATTAAAGCCGGACAACCTTGGAGCAGTGGTGGCTCATTGTTTAAGGCTCTTGATTACCGGTACTAATCAGAAGGTTCTGAGTTCAGCCTGCCCGCTTTGGCCCTTTGGCAAGGCCCCTAACTTTTACCTGCTAAGCTTTGATCTAGAAAGTCAGAAATGATTGCAGTGAATATAGAATGTGATGTAACAGGTTGGGAACGCCTAGAACCCAGAACTCAGGGCTCATTGTCAAGATTAGGAACGTCGTAGTTTTGAAACGAAACGTTACACAAGCACGTATCGAGGCAAGCGAGAGCACGTTCTCTATACGCAAATCAGCTCAATCCATCCTTCTCGAGTAACTGCATGTGGGTGTGACTTAAAAGACGCAGGCGTGCAAATGAGCCACAAGACCCGCAAAAGTAAAGTAAATGGAAGCGTAGGAGTGGGAGCGAGCGAGAGGGCGACGGAGAGAGAAAGCAAGGAGTTATGGAGAGAGCTCGGTGTGACATGGCGCTGTGTGGGCTTGTGGGACTGACGCGAGGCAGAACGGCAAGGAGGGAGGGAGAAGGGTTCAGGTCAGAGTCGAGCAGTGATTACTAAAGTGGGGAGAGGGACTGATCCTGCGATTCATCACTCCGCCCTGTCCTCCATCCCCTTCCCCTCTCGCTCCTCCGCCCCTTCTTCTGTGGGATTACACACAGCAGATGCACTTCGATCCCCTCTGGGCTCTCGTTACCTAAGCAGAGCAGACAACAGGCACTTCATTAAACTGCAGCGTTAGTCCATGATTCAGGCACAGGGCCAGACTCGCCTTTTTATTGCCCTTTTTTTTCAGAGGCTCCAGGGATTTTGTAAAACATTCAGGATGGGCATTGTTACTGTTTTTATCGTGCTTAATACGACAAATTATTCGCATGCAACTCAACACTTGGGACGTGGGACTGTGGTGGCCTAGCGGTTAAGGTACTGGACTATGAACCAGCTTGTCCAGGGTTCGAATCCCACCTCTGCCACAGTTGGGTCCCTGAGCAAGGCCCTTAATCCACAATTGCTTGGATTGTAAGACTGTATTAA
>JAUZSU010038416.1:0-10189 GCA_034780255.1 Parotocinclus maculicauda
CTATCTTCACACACACACACACACACACACACACACACACACACACACACACACACACACTAGCTGTACATTCTCTCTGATCCAAACCCGGTTTCTCATTCACTTGTTGGCTTCTGTCAGCCAAAAGTTTCAGGTCCTTTGAAGGCTTTCCCCCCCACACAGTATATTGCTCTTTAATTATTGTAAGTTTCCATAAATAGTTTCCCTGACACCTTTACACATCGTTTGCACCCAGTTTTCTTGTGAAATACCCCTTATATGTACATTACACCATCCTAAAAAGACTATGTGACTACAGTAAGGTCCAGTCAACGACCACTTCGGTCAACAGCCTGTTTCACAGAACATAATGCGGTCATTTAACGGCACACACCTGTGTTTACATAAGATTCTTAGCTTTTTTCCAGGACATCCTGGAAATGACATCAGTATCCAGCCTGTATGTTGCTATGAGCAGCATCTGGTTTGAACTTGACACGGAGTGGATTGTGAACGGTGCAGCATCATCTCACATTTAATCCCACCTGAACTCTGTTACTCAGGAACTTGCTTGATCCAATCAATACACAGACTGTGAAAACGATATCTCTAGCTTATTAGAATCTACCGTTTATTTGACATTAGTACCATTTCCCACGCGTTTGTACGTTACTCAGTCCTGCACTGTAACTGTTTTTGTCAGGGAGTCGAGGAGAGGGCCATATGTCATATTCAGCCAAATCAAGAGGGGTTTTGTATGTACCCGACTCCACGATCCTGACACAAGATAGACTTGTTTGACGTTAGTGATCGGCCCAGTGCAGTCCCTAACAAACATCTTCTATTCTCCTCATGTGAATAGCAGGGATGAAGTAGGAATGACTCAGTCTGTTCAGCACTGAAGGAAACATTTGGAACGTGCCAAAAGTGACATCATGGCTTACTGATAGGTCTTACACTTGCTGTGTAGGTACTGATTTGTGTACTCGCCGCGCTGCGTGATGAAACCAAAGTCAGGCTGCACTCCATGATGACATCCACTAATAGACCTCTGACTCTTGGGTGGAGCGCTCACTAAGAAAAACATCAACACCGTGCTTTATTGTTCCAGACAGTTCTTAATCTCGTCTGTCACTACCTTTGCGTGGCTGTGCAGATGACTACCTAATTATCCAGCCGCTGCTATGGGAAGGCTTTGGGGCTTGGCAAGGGGACTGATGAGCATTTTGTGGGCAGCAGCGTCTGGCGAGAGACCCGCTGTGGTCTCGCTGGGGTCCGCAGGCACACGACGCAGGAAAACCGAAATGTTCTGCCAACTTTAGGAACTCTGCAGTCACGTTCTTCTGAGACACACTTTATGAGCTCACATTTCTCCCAACCAGAAAGCAGGACCAAGTGCACTCTCTCAGCCTTCAGAGCCTTTGTATACACAGTGCAAAGCGCCAGCATTACCGTTACAGCTTTTAGCAGATGTCCAGGAGTCTTACTAGGTACAATTCAAACTTCTGACCCTTAAAGCTCCTGCACTGTTGGGACTCCTCAATCCTCTGGTCTACAGTCTGGTACCTTAACCGCCTAGCCAACACGTCCCGTTAATAAAGTTGGGCCAAAAGTATGGAAGTTTGCAACACGTTCAGCACACTTTTAATTAGTTAGTCCTGTTCTCCCAGTTAGTGATCTAATGTCGGTTTAACTGAGCTGCCAAAAACCAAACAAAGACAAATCTGGTGCATCCACAGGCACGTTCAGCTGTGCCATGAAAAAACAAAACCAGCAGAAAACAGAGAAATTGTCAAATGATACAGAGAATAAAATTATAGATTAGGGTAGATTAGCAAACAGATGTCGAGTTAATTGGTGGTATGATTTTTAGAAGCAGAGAAACCTTAAATAGTTTATATTAAATATCTAAATAGGAATGCCCAAGACCAACAAATTCCTCAACAGGAAAAGTATTCAGCTTTAGGGACGAAGTTCACACACACTCTTAACAATGGGGGAATATCTGCATTGTTTTCCAGCACTAGTTTTAAGTTTAAAGGCTTAAAATGTTCACCTCATGGCAGTTACGTATGGCACCACCGGACAGTCACGTTCATGAGGACGGCTTATTCTAAATGCTTTGGTTTATCATGCAGATGAAACGTTTAACTGGCTGTTATATCCAGGTTCACACAGCAGGTCACATGAGACACAGACATGTTATCTTTGGGGCAGTGTGAACGGAATAAAAAACACTGAATCTGACATTTGGTTCCGAATTAGGCTTTTATGAGTAGTACTGAAATCTGATACATATCTGATATAAAATAATTTTGCACAGCCAGATCTAAATTCAACGGTCATTCCAACTGGACATTCGCCTTAATGCTCTCTGAGGAGAAGGGAAAATGTCAGCAGTGAGGAGCAGCATAGCGACGTAACAAAATTCCTAAATATTTGGGGTAACGTCTCAGTGGAAACAAAATTAGAAGGCACAGATCACAACTGCTCTGTGTTTGAGGAAATTTCATTTATCAAATAAAAAACAAAATACAAAAATCGGATATCGAAAATGATATCTCTGTGTTTTCTTTTATTTTGTCAGTAACAATAATTAAGCGAATAGAAAAAAAGCGATGGAAGTTTATATATTGAAATTAAAATATAAAAAATTTTTGAACCCATTTTTTTTAGCCACCTGAATTGGCTAATTGGTTTCTGTTTTGCCAACTGTTTTCTTGTCGTAAGTGATTTTTTTGCAGAATGATTTTGCTAAGTTTGTTTTTCTATTTCTGGTTTAAGCCTGTCATGAACAGCTGACTCCTAAATTGTGTCATGATCTTCATATTTTGCACAGGTGATGAAATGGGACTGTGGTAGCCTAGTGTGTAAGGTATGGCCCAGATGGTCCTGGGTTCAAATCCTATCTCTGCAAAGCTGCTATTGTTGGGTATTGAAAGGCATCAGAATCATCAATTCCATCTTCACTTACCTGTGATGACAAAAGCTGATAAAATTGATATCTTTTGAACCACAAGAGATATTGCATATATAATCGATTGTATAAGCGACAATTCTGCTCTTCTTTGATATGCTACATGACCTTGTTCCCTTTGGGAAAAACTTGCCCTTGATCCAATATGGTGGCTTTCAAGATGGTGTTCTGGTCATGGCCTAAAAGAACCAACCAGCCTCGTAGCCAACCTGCTGGGTTATTCAGATATATCATTTTCTCATTTGATTCTGAACTAAAAAGGTGTCCTGTGGCTTTTGACTCACCCTGTATATCGAGCACCCCTACAGCTAAATTTGATGATGGATTTTGAAGTTGAGGGACTAAAATCTTAGCTCAGCCATGCTGCCACTGTTGGACCCCTGAGCAATGCTTAACTGTATAAGACTGTATTAGTAAATAATAATAAATAAATAATTTATGACTGTTTCTGGTCTTTCCCTGCCAGATTTCTAATACACATGTACAAAAGATTAGGCTGGTAACTCCTCTAGCTCTTATCTTGGGTTAGAACTCAAACTTGCGGCGGTGTGTGAGGACTCTGTTGAGACTTGATGTGTCCTTGCGCTCAGACTAGTTGTAAGATTTGTGTGTCAGCACGGCAGCAGTCACACGGAGACGGCCTGTCTAACACCTGGGGTGGTCCCTCTCATTTCATAAAGGTAGTCATTTAAAGATAAGGCCGTTCCATGGTGTCATTGCTTTCCGACCTTTCAGCACCTAGCCGCATAGCTAACGCAGGATATCTGTTGCGAACTGAAGGGTTGCTTTTGGAAGCTGCTCCGACTTTAAACTAAAGACACAGGAACAGCTGCGTTTTCTCTCTTGTGATCCCAGGGCTTTTCTCTCCGTATGCTTTTAATAAGGAAGTGCACTTTTAATTTTGCCTACTGCTTTTTCGTCGAGTGTACATGTACGTGATGAGGGCTGACAGCTCCCAATGCTTTTCCCATTATCCCAGTTCATGCAGGGGTCTTTACGTCTTGATTGCATTTGTTTTCAGACTGTGACAAATGGAGACTGGAGTCATCTGTTTACATCTGCAATCAGTGCAGTTGGTTACTGTTGCAGCCTCATCCCATCGCTCTGGACGTGTCGTTTTTCAGGTTTTACATCAGATTAATAGCCAGTGCTTGCAAATTCATCTGGAATTGATTTGGTCCAAGCCTGTGATCATTGCCCAGGAGAAGAGTTTCATGATTGTGTTAACGCTGAACGATTTCCTCGGCGAAGCTCTGGGTCATGGCAAAAATATCAAATAATAACTCCAGAGTTCTTCAGGCTTACATATAAGGATGGAGAGTATCTGGTTTAGTAATCAACAGAGCTTTCTTTCTCTCTTTTAAGGCAGTGTTTTTCTTGCCACTGCCACCATTGGCTTGCTCAAAAGATGATCGGATTCAGATCTCTGTAAAGCTGCTTTGTTGACATCTAGTGTAAAAAGCGCTATACAAATACGTTTTGATTGATAAACGGTAGAATGGCTTGTACAGAAGTGGGCTTGGGCAGCATTGATAATAGGGTAATAGGGCTGCCGTAGGGAACGACTAGCTTTACAGTATTCAAATGAAATTATACATGTTTTATTAGAAATAATAAAACTATAATAACGTTACACATCTCTCACCACCCAATCTCCATACATAATAGGCAAATATAGCAGTCAAGGATTAGCACAATGTACAGAAAAATGTTTTAGTTCTTATTTCTTTGTGGTTTCAACCAAAGGAGATTTTAAGGCATTAATGGGGCTTTTCTGAGACATTAAGAGCTACAAATGACATATTTATAAATCTTATGTAAAAATATGACGGATAAAGAAGAAACAAGTCATGAAATAGCCTATTTACCATACTTAAAAACAGTCTCAGTTTCAATTTCTGTTTTATTTGAGCCACTTTCCTGCTTTGTAAAATAAAACATTTTCACTTCAAATACATCATGAAGTAATTTCGGACAAAATCGGAACTGAAATACCATCCTTCTTCAACAGCTCTCTAAACGCTCTCAAGTTTGGTTTTTAGTGTGTTTGTAATCTGTGCCTTTGAAACATGGTTGCCACAAATAAAAATAAACAACTTTATGCTGAAAGACAAAAAGCCTTCTAATCTTACAGCCTTACCACACTGACTGTAAACACGGAAACAAATGATACTGTGAATGAACACAAGTTAAACTAGCATCCAGATTATTTACCTTGTGCAAAAAGAACCATGTAGCGAACATTGTGTCATACAGCGTCGTTAAGTAACGCTCTAGCGGTGGCCACACTAGTGGTGTTTTTAGAAATTTGGGCTTCCTTAGTACCGTCATACTGCCCAATGTTTTACTGAAAAGGAAAGAGACTTTTAGCAAAGCAGTGACAGTGGCAGCCAGTTTAATAAATACATTGCAATGGCTGCTTCTTCATTACTGCATAAAGGAATGTCTAAGTCCAACAATGGACAACAATTCTCAACAGGAAAAGTAATCAGCTTTGGAAACAAAGTTCACACACACTCTTAACGATGGGGGAATATCTGCATTGTTTTCCAGCACTTAGTTTTAAGTTTAAAGGCTTAAAATCACCTCATGTAAGTGATGTTGCATAGCACCACCGGACAGTCACGTTCATGAGGACGGCTTATTATAAATGCTTTGGTTTATCATGCAGATGATCAAGGGTATTATTTTTCTCACATTGCAGTTTCAGTCCAAGTTTCCAGCTGTTTGTTGTAGTGAGGGACATGGTAGCGACAGTCCAGACTTCTTTATCCCTGGCCACAGATTCTGGCTCCTCCTCTGATCCCCAGACATTCCCAAGACAACTGTGAGATATAATCCCTCCAGCAGATCCTGGGTCTGTCCTGGGATCTCCATCGAGAGAAACGTGCCTGGAGCAGCTCTAGAAGGAGCAGACCACGAGTTATCCTTGTGAGATGAGATGTCCAAACCAACTAATCTGGCTCTTGTCGATCAGCAGTTCTATAGTGAGGCTTTGTTGAACTTCTACCCCTGAGACTAAATCCAGCAACCCTGTGGAGGAACCTTGTTGTACCCACAGCTGGTTGTATTCTCTTGGTCTCTTCTGAATTGTGATGGATTAAGATAGGCATGTTGATTAACCAGTAAACAGAGAGTGTTATCTAAGGACCTATTTCACTATCACAGACCTGTACAATGACTAAAAAACAACTGCTGATGTCATCATTTTAACGTTTAGTCTCCGGACCAGGTGCTATTGGTCAGCAGAACCAAGCCAAGTTTATTGACCAAGAATCAGTGTTTCTCAGCAGAATATCCCATTGTGGTTGAGATTAGATATGAGCACTGGCACTGTGTCGATGGAAAAACCACGACAGTACTGAGAAAGTTGTGTGCCATGTCGACTCCATGGTTTGTCATGATCAGATTACTGAAGTGCTCGGAATTCTGATGATCAGATTATCGCTAAATCGGATTTGTGCTTGTAAACACACTCGTGTTTATGTGACCGCATTGCTGACGCATAATGACTAAATTTTCCTCTCCTCTGAAAAGTTTCCCAATTAGAGCTTAATTTACGAACTGTATTTAACATGATTTATTTTATGTATTTAACAGAAGAATTGATCAGTGCATTGCTCATAAACAGACACATGCTTATATAGGTGGCAAAAATAACCTATCATGAATTTTAATTCAATTCAATTCAAGTTTATTTCTATAGCGCTTTTTATAATGGAACATTGTCTTAAAGCAGCTTTACAATTTTATATGATTTTAAAAGGCCAATCCCTAGTTGAGCAAGCCTAGGGCGACAGTGGCAAGGAAAAACTCCCTGAAAGTGGTAGGAAGAAACCTTGGGAGGAACCAAGACTCAACAGGGGACCCGACCTCCATGGGTGGATGTTAATTAAATAAATACTTAAAAGTATATTCAATTATAGCAAAATAAGGTAAATAATTTAAATCAATAACAAATTAATAATAGTTTAAATACTAATTTCAATTGTATCATGATTAAAGAGGGTTTTAATGCACAAGAGCCAAAATAATTTCTATAATACTATATTTCAATAGATTAAATTATTATTATGATATAAGCACCTGCATTATCTGAGGATTATCCTTTTCTTGTTTTCCATTTCTTTCTTTATTTGGGTGTATTTTAGGGGTCTATTGTCGAGTCCTGTTATTCGTTCACATTTTAACTGCCTCCTTCAAATAGCTACTAATATTGAAATAATTCGAGCCTCACTTGCAGGATTAAATCACAGTACGGAAGAAGAAAAGATCATTTGTGCTCTAGGTGTTAAAACGAGAGCGCTCCCTAAACAAAACGCACAACCTTGTAACGTTTTCTAAAAACCGATACTGAAACGATGTTAAATAAACGAGGGGCATCAGCAAAGCCGAACACGGAGGCAATTTTCCATTTGGGTGAATCTCAGGCGTGTGCTGGAATGACATTCAGATTATGGTAATGCTTAAAGAAGCACAATAAAATTCCACATGGAGGATAAGAATATGATTTAAGGACACGATTTACATTTCCTCCCGCTACCATCTGCACTTCATTAAGGCACACTCTCTCTCCAGCACGTGTGTGTGTGTGTGTTTAAAAATGTTATTCAGAAATGAAGGTACAGCAGCATCATTAGTGAAACAGTGATGACATGTTTGGGGAAGATGACAGCACAGGGGTCTATTGTTCATACTTTAATCAGGACTTTTGGCAGCGTTTGACATTTAGCAACTGCTCCGATTCGCCGTACAATCAGTCAACAAAAGCCTTAAAAACAAGGATTTAGAGAAGTGGGCGGAGCTTGTGGACCTAGTTATAACATGAGGCTTGTTTTTTGTACAGTAAAGTTTTAAGTGGTATTTGTGAACGTAAATCCGTATTGTAGAGCTTGATAAAGGTTGGATAAAATAATCCCTTACCCATGTGCGGATCATTAGATACGGATAAACTTTCACAGTTTAACCATTTCACAGCTCTACTATGAATTTTTTTTGGTAATTTAACCACATAATGGTTCCACCGTCCAATTTCATAGTACAACTGGTACAACATGGTCGACTATGAACTGACCATAAACCATTTCACAGCTCCACTATGAATTTCTGATGGTAATTTGGCCACTTCATGGTCCTACCTTTAAATTTCACAGTACATTTTTTTCTGGGACAGTTCTTGATGCAGTGCTGTTTAAGGAAACAGATCATGCTGTTATGATTTGCCTTTCCTGGGTAGCAAACTTAAATATTTAAAAGATGTGTGTTGTGTTGTGTACATTCAGTATTCCATCCCCCCCACAAATAACCACATTAAAATAGTGTGAATCAGCCAGCCCATCTCTGTACAGAAACACCCCATCGCCCACACAGTGGGTTCCCTGCCAGTCCAAGCTTATACAACCAGTGGAAATACCCAACAACGAGATCAGTTCTAAACCTGAAGAGTCAAAAACATCAAACAAAACCGCCAGGGAGTGAACGAGATTCGTGTGAAACCATTTGTTAAAAAAAAAAAAAAAAAAGTTTCCACTTATCTGAAAGGATTCCTGATGATCCAGGAGAAAGGGTAGCTGAAGGTAGAAGTTCTCAGCTCACGCCATGGAGCTGTAACGCACCCGTATTTAGGAACACCCCCATTTCACAAACTGCACCCTGTATACTCCACAACTCGTTCAGAAGATCCAACTCACACCAATAATCCATATCAGCAGATACAGCCTGTCCATCACACGGTTATATAATCCAAACAAACACAACCTCACGCTTAATTAGTGTCCTCACCTGTTCTTAAACTCCACCCATTTCCCCTCTACCTTTATTTTTGGGGTTCGGATCGCCCCCTACTGGCTCAGGTGAGCCTGAATTCGTGCCTGCATAATCAGTTTGGCACAACGCCTCTTCAGGTTAGGCTCCAGATTCTGAATGTTTAATGATATCACGCGCTGCAGAAGCCGAAATATGAGAATCCCTTCCAATCTTTTTCTTGAGGAACATTATGTTTAAACATTTCAATAATCTTCTCATACTTTTGTCTGTAAACAGATCATCTGCCCATCTTTGCTCCTCAAAGACTCCTTTCCTGGATGCTGCTTTTGTACCAAATCATGATCACGTGTTTTTTTAACCTTAATACTAAAGCCCCATCCAAATTTTTGCAGGCCTGAATGAAATGAGGTTGATCATCAATTCAGGAAATGTCTTCAAAGTAAATGTAAGGAACGCTGCATGTTTGTTTGATTCTCATTTTTTATTATGATTAATTGATTCACCCTTCATTCTTTTGACTGTTTTAGTCTTTTAATAGTTACATTTGGGGAGTTTTTCCTTGCCACCGCCACGATAGGCTTGCTCAATTTGGGACTGGCTTTAGATAATAATGTGTCAATGCTCCATTGTAAAAATATCTATAGCAGTTCATTTGACTTGGACTTAAATCCAACCTTTTTTTTAAATATTACCCAGTTTAGTCTAAGACAGTTGTACCCTGTGGAGCACTGAGACCCTGTCATGGTGGAACCAAGTACTTAACCACTGAGCCACTCTGGTTAGTCCAGACATATGACCCTCTGGTGCTGTTAAGATGTGGGGTTTGCTAGCACCAGAAGCTCGTACTGCACGTACTGCGTGTGTTTCCTGGATGTTCCATCTCACCAGAGATGTTCCATCTCACCAGAGATGCTCCTGGATGTTCCAACTCACCAGACAAGTTCCTAAGTGTTCCATCACACGAGAGATGTTCCTGGATGTTCCATCTTACCAGAGATGTTCCTGGATGTTCCATCTCGTCAGAGATGTTCCATTTTACCAAAGATGTTCCTGAATGTTCAGTCTCACCAGAGATGTTTCTGGATGTTCCATCTCACCAGAGATGTTCCTGGATGTTCCATCTCACCAGAGATGTTTCTGGATGTTCCATCTCACCAGAGATGATCCTGAATGTTCCATGTCACCAGAGATGTGTCTGGATGGTCCATGTCACCAGAGATGTTCCATCTCACCAGAGATGTTCCTAGATGTTCCATCTTACCAGAGATGTTCCTAGATGTTCCATCTCACCAAAGATGTTCCTAGATGTTCCATCTCACCAAAGATGTTCCCAGATGTTCTATCTCACCAGAAATGTTCCTACATGTTCCATCTCACCAGAGATGTTCCTAGATGTTCCATCTCACCAGAGATGTTCCTAGATGTTCCATCTTACCAGAGATGTTCCTAGATGTTCCATCTCACCAA